>CALNHX010003171.1:0-156706 GCA_940337035.1 Agriotes lineatus | reverse complement strand
CATGTCGCTTATTACTGCGCCACTGGTTTCCACGCACTATTCCGTCACGCATAACTTGCTTTGTTTTATTAATAACCGCACTCAACGACTACATCAGCTGGTTTGCATTGCACTACCTGGCGGGCGGAACACTCAGTGGGTGTTTTAAATGCATAATACATTTTAACCTAATTATTACGATGTAATGAATACAGTTTAGCTTAAATCTAACAGGGGGATTATTAAACACCAAGGTGACACGAACTATCCCATTAAAAGTAGTACTATTAGAATGAATGCAATAAAAAAAGGACAGGAAAAGGAAGCGACAAAGAAATTAACTATTTATAAACTATAAATAAAAAAAAATTAAATCAGACTATGTGCCAATTAGGTAATAATAGTAATTTATTATATAGGTGCCTTAGAAGACGTTTTATCCCCAAAAGAATGTTTTAATTCTAGAACAAAATTTGAACATTTAATAGTCTTGAGTTTTTGTATTGACGGTCGTGAAAAGTCCTACAGACAATTTGGAAAGTAACGAGAGATCCAAATAAATTTATAATTAGAGTTGCCTGTGATCCGTGTTATACGATTGGCAGTACTGAAGTGTATTGTCAGTCTATGTCAAATTAGACGTTAGTATGTTATGTTTTGTTAAGGACAGACGCAAGACTTAACCTGCAAATCTCGGATTTAACACAGCTTGACAGTGCTACCTACAATGCAGTAGTGAGTGACATGGGTTTTATCTCACCAGTTTCTTATGAATTTTATATCACTAAGGAATAAAGGGACACTTTAAAGGTTTAAAATCGATCTAGTAATAGCCTTATAAGTGTTGAATTTTCTATTGACAGCCGGGAAAGTCATAGTGAGAATGTGAGAATACGTTTGGCAGTACTATAATAATAATAATAATAGCATTTATTCCCCCTTTACAATACGATACAATGCACTGAAAAACAATTTAGTTACTCACACATGTATATGTATATATATTTTTTCAATTTAAATAAATTCACTGTAGCGAAAAGCTACTTCCCTGGGAAACCTTCTACAAAGTTGAAGAAACTTGTGTGTAGAAGGTGTATTTAATTTGTTTTTCTTTTTAAATTTTAAGATAAATATTAACAGAAGTTTATGTTTTAAAGTTAGCATTACATTTTTTTTTCTTTTTTTGTAGTGGAAGCAATTGTAGGTACTTTACTATATTCTCAAAAATATTACTATTTAATTTTTACATATTTCTTGCCAACAGTGTTTCTGCAAAATCTTCTTGATTTCGAATAAAACAAGCAGATCTTTTTTTTGAATAATTTTTGGTGCACGCATTTGATGTCACCAGGAAGTGAGTTGTATATTTTTGGTCCCAAATAGATAAAACTTCGCTGTGTAGCTGAAGTATATTGTCAGTCTATGTCAAGTTCGAGTTTAGTGGGTTAGGTTTTATTGGTTATTTGACACAGAATTTTTATAAATAAGCAAGATAGACCCACAAAACGCAAAGTTGAATCAAACACATATTTATAACTCGAAAACAAAAGGCGATAGCCCATTTTGGTTTACACCATGAAGCTTTTCTCGAAAAAACAGATGCAGAATGAAGTGGTTATTTTTCCATACCTCCTACAGTTATAGACATTTCCTATGAAAGCATCGACATTTGGCCATCTTGTACATGCAAAGTCAATAAAATTAAACGTCTAGTCTCCAATGAAAGCATTCCAGACGTATAACTGCGACTGGTGTATGGAAATTTAATTTATAAAACTAAATTAGCTGAAAGCTAATGAATAGACCAGTTTCATTACACGACAGCACAATAGCAGAAATTTCTGCTTGATATTAGTACAACGGTGTAAATATAAAAGCCATTGAACGCAAGGAAACGCTCTGGCTATATGTTCCAATTTAGAATAAATTGCAAAGCCGCATTGTTAAATAGAATATAGTACAACAAAAACGAAAATAATCTTCATAAGACGTGACAATAAATGTTATCTATACTTTATTTATCACGCAACATTACATATAAAAACTTTAGTCATTTTATTCATAAGTTAACCAACCTGATCAGTTTAAATCTCCAAACAGACGTTTAAAGGTGTCTGATTATTGAAGCTTGTCCAACTTTTTGAAATATACAAATTTAACCAAGCATTAAAAGATATTTCCAAGAAAAGGGGGTCAATCTATTTTTTGCTTTAGCTAGATAGGTCACCGTAATTCATTTGGTTTTGTCATTAAAGAAATATAGTGTTTAAGAACAATACGCATTGTTTGTGTTACAACAAACATTAAATCATATATATATGCAGGTTTACTAAATAAATCCCTTATTATGCTATTTTAAGATTTTATAGCCGCCGTGGTGGAATGTCTTTTGCCCTTTTACTTCACCTTTAAGTGGGGGCTGCCCGCGTCTGAAGGCAAATGACTAGAATTATTGCAAGTCGGGATTAACATCTGAAATCAGAAGCCAGCTTCTCCGCCTCCACCTGCTCACGTTTACGTTGATGTTCAAAAAGGGTTCGAACGCTTGGAAGAAGCAAATGTGCTCTCGGGTGCGCGTGGCATTATAGGGTGCTATCCCAATATCTATTTAATGCCGGTTAAGCTTTGCTTTCACATGTTATTGTGAATAACTGCGAATCGCTTACTGTCTCTGGTGTATGTTTCAACAAACTCCAAATTCAACTCAATGGGTTGTTGACTAATATTGGTCCAATTTCCGCCCGAATCTGTGCTGTGGCGCTGTTTTTTTTTTTCGAATGAGTAGTCGCTGCCGAACGCATCACTAAAAGTACCAATCCTCACCCCTAGATGCTTCAATTTGTAGTAACTGCAAGTTATTAATTAGGTCAGAATTATATTAATTTTGCATGTGTAACTATATAGTGTTCCGATCTAATTTTGAATATTTTGGAATGAACTTTTAAGATAAAAGTAAATGTAAGTAATTACTTAAAAATTGAAGTAATAATTTTTGAACCCGTCGATTTTTATTTTTATTTGCGCACTTTTTTAAATAAAATCTATATATATACAGGGTGACCAGCGTAGGACGTATGACGTCATCTATGTTTTTTAATGGCAACCCCCTTTTTTTATTATGGAATTTAAAAGATTTTTTTTTACTTACACTGATCTTTGCGTATAGGTTATAACGTTTCAGCCCCTAACTAAGGGCGTTATGAATTTATACCACTGGTTAGCTCAAAACGGAGAAATGTTCACACTAACTCAAATATATACTGTCAATGGAAACACCATATAATTACCAACAATATATTTTGGACAACTATGGGAGCAAACCGTAGTTTTAAATTAACTAAGTTGTACATTATGAAAATAGCAAATTCTTCTAGAGGGACGTATCTCTTTGCTCCTTGGTAAACTGCAACCCACCTAGCAGGTCTGCACGGAAGACGGTTGCAACGGGCGTTGCACCAAGTGTATTAGGCAATTACGGAACGCGGATGCAGCAGGTGGGGTGCCAATTATAGATTTTGGCCTGTAGGAGAAATGTTCAGGATGGGCTATTTTCACGTCCTGGTGCTATTTACGTTTGAGGTGCTGGAATGACACGAATAAATTACTGAGGTCTAAACGATACCTGCGCCTCGGGGGTTGCGTAGGGGTTCGTGCGGGTCTTGCGGGTGTCCTAGGATGGCCTGGCTTAACCTCTGGAGTGGCGGTGTTGTAAAGTTCGGCATGGAATAGTTCAACAAATTTTAGCGGGCGGCGAGCCTTGACAGCTCAGCGGGTCCGTGGTGGATTTCCCGAAGTTCGGACTCAGAGGCGAGCTTGGAGTTCCGGCTTCTGGGGAACGTCTTTAAGCGTGATTCCTATAGGCGTTGTTATTACATAGCTTTGGAATATTATAGCGGCCGGTCGTAATGTGGTTTTGAAGTTTTAGGGAAACAGGTTAGGAGTCGGACATTCATCCCTTCAATCTAACCTGTAGGTTTGGGTTTAAGTTGATACGCTAGAAATTGGGCATTCACCATCTCTGTCTAACGTGCAGGCTAGGTGTTTAGGTGGATAAGCTAGGAGACGAGCCTTCACCGCCTCAATCTAAACTTCAGGAGAGAAGTTTGGGATAAAAGCAAGTCCATGGACTCAAGTTCGGGACTGGATAGGAGCAGGACTGGTGGACTCAAGTGGGACGACCTCAAGTGAGGTAAACTGGTAGAAGAGTCTTCTACTCTACTCTCCGGGGGGCTTTATCGGAACAGCCGCTTTGGTATTGTTGAGTGGGAGGCAACGCGGGGGTTGATTCTTCGTTGGCTTTCCGCATAGAGGGCAAAAGTCTGCTATCACTAATTCAAGCTCTGGTTAGATGCATCGCCTGATAACGCTTAAACGGGAGATATTTATGCATAAATTACATACACTGTTTAATGTTTATTTAAAATTTATGCAGAAGCTAGCGCTACAAGGTCACATAACTAAAAATTAAGAAAATCGATTTTAAAATCGAAAAATGACATCATTCAATAGAAAACGTCAGTCGCCTTGGCTGCTGTCAGGCAGACAATTTCGCACAATTTGAACATTTAATTTAGTTGTTCTTAAAATTATCATTGCAATTAAATTCAGTATTTTGCAAATTTTAATTTGTTTTTCTTGATATTTGGTCACGTGACATATACTCAAAAATCAGCTTAGCGTAAGTAAAACAATTCGTCCTTTCAAATTCCTTACTAAAAAGGGGGTTGCTATTTAAAAACAATATCGATGACGTCATACCTACTACTCGGGTCACCCCTTATGTACAGATTTTATTTGAAAAAATACTCAAATAAAAATAAAAATCGACGGGTCCGAGCGTCTTTCCAAAACTCATTCCTCAAATTTTTAACGAATTTATCCACTACTTTACGAAAGCACTATATAATTATTGCAGGTGCAACTAAATATTTAATTCATAGATTACTGCAAACAACTAGCTGCTGGTGAAGTATCGAACTTGTCTTCACCATAATGCTCTCGTTTATAAATGTGTCATTCTCTTAGCGCTGATGAAACTTGACGAATATGTAACGCTAACAACAAACGGCGTTGATGTATTTGAGATGACACGGAAAGGCCCCCATTTATTACTAAAAGTGTTATCGAAATATGTGCAAAGCCAATTCATTATCCCCATTCAGTTTGTAGCGTTTAAGCGGTTTACTGCTAATATGAGTGCTGCTAACAGCTATATATCAAGTGAATTGCGAATTTATTGTATGTCGTCAGAGTAGTTTGTAAGTGAGAGCAATTAAGGCTTGTAGTTGAACAACTATATCCATTAGGTTGATATCGTAAGCGACAGGTTTATAGAAAATGTCTTGTACAGTTAAGGGCATAATTACGATTAGTATGCAGCTCCAAAATGGCGAAAACTGATGAGAAGGCTTTTAATTGCTTGACTATCCCAAAGCAGTAAAACTTATGTCTTGACAAGTATTTTACTAAAGCTAGCTTCAAAAACGTGCCAGCGACGTTTCGTCAACAGCGGCAGATGCAACTAGGAAACCGAAGCGTATAGTAAAATGCTAAAAATTAATTTTCCTGTGTTAACAGCTAAGGTTTAACAAAACGATGACATTCGGTCACTTAAGGTCACTAAACTTGATCTGACAACTGTCGTTATAGAGATTACTTCAAGTTCTTCACACTTTCTTAAAGGTATTTTAAAAGAATGGTTATAATTATCTATAAGTGGAATGCGATGGATAAATATAGAAAAACACTGACATGCTGATTATACTAATTTGCCGCAGAAAACAAGTTTATCAAATATCGTAAAGAAGAAAGCACAAATTGAATCAACACAAAATAACTGAAGTTGTGGGTTCTAAAATGGAAAGACCAACGTGATTCGTCGCATTTCTCAAAGAGAATCTTACAGTATTGCCATAATATAATCAAGGGAAGTTTTCTTCATAATTCTGAATAACCTTCACTTATGCTTTGAGAATATAATATAAATTGATTTAATGCCGAGTACTGCTGATGTGAATTCCCTTTCTATCTTATACATATCATAGAACGATTATATGCTGCAAGAATAAAGCATACGCGATCATAGAGCCATGAGAGGCAGATTTTCATTAAATATAAAATGAATAAGTAGCTAAGAAGTAGCAAAGGAAGAAAACATTCTACGACTGAGATATTAATAAAAAAGAATTGTAGTACAAAAATAGTCAGAAAATTGGCTGAAACCTAGATACAAATTGAACGAAATTGAATGTAATCGAATGACTGGCAATATAACAAAGTACATAAAAATATCTGTCAGAAACTGTGCTTCAAATGAACTTCAAAGAAACATAAAAATAAGCCAAAATAGAATGAGAAATTACAGAATCCCTAAAGATGCTACGTAGGAGCACAGCTTAATATCAAAAATTAAATAAGCTAACACACATTAATGGCATCAATTAAAGTATTCACCATAAATATCTTGTACCTGCTTTTGAACTTTTTAGATAGACACACGACACTAGCCCACCCGAACGTCCCCGAATTGTGGGTCGTGAGTTGGATTAACGAATTTCTTCTTGCTAACTGCTATCTGAGGTACGTGGGCGCCAATTGCTATACAGCGGCAACATGTATCTACGAATTATTATTATATAAATAACACCAGGTACGTTAGATACTATTACAAAATATTCAATGAACGGGGATTATGAAAGTATAAAAATATGATACTAAATAAAAGCTCGCGAACTCGATTAGGCGAAGTAGTAAAATCCCAGCTTAACTGAAAGTCATCGCCCACAACTAAAAATTGTTGCGAGTATGATGATTCACGAGATTCGTCGTACGACAAAGCTTGATCTAGAAGACGCAAACATAGTTATGCTACTGTTGGCCGCATTCAAAGGCACGCTCTTCTCACAATCGCTGAATAGAGTGCATATTTTAGTGAAACTACTCATTTACCACTTCTTACAAATTTAAAACAAACACAAATCTGGAAAATACACAAAGGAAATGGAAAACTGATTCTTGGTGAAATGATAAAGTTACATTAACTTAAAGTTTACAAAACACAACGTTCATAACGAACGTGATTAGACAAGCTAGGCATTTAAACCGAGTCAAGTAGTGCAAGAGTGATTGCTGCGAAACCGGATATACGAATGTTGGAAGAAATAACTCTATACGTACTATCAGGTGGTATGTTTTATCTCAGTACGGAATGTTTAGCCTAAGAGATGGGGGAGCACCGACGGACAGTTCATTCGACCTTGGAAGGTTTGCGGTAGATAACGTGATTAATATTGAGGGTTACCCAGGCAAAAGGCCTAAAAATAAATTCGAGAAAACGTCAGGTCACGTAACGATAGAGCGATAAGGTTACGTACTTGAAATCATAGGCGGCGGTAAACAGTGGGTTATTTACACCATCACTGGAAGAAGCCTTTAATAAACCGGGATTTGGCTCAGCTGCACCTAACCGTAACAACAGTAATTTATAATCTCTCACAATCTGTACCTTTGTGGATTGTAATATTTACCTATAAGCGAATGTATTTATTTAAGTTTTGAACCATTGCCACTGTACCTTTGTCATTGATCATTCTGATGCTGAGGATTTAGTTTTTGCAAGCGCCATCGAAAGTAATCAAAAAAGGGAGAAGGACAAGCTGAGTGCGACAAGCACCTACAAAATAGCTACACAAGCGACGCGAATGTTGAACGGAATACAATCTTTCCTTATTGCAGCCAGATTGGGCCACCGCCCCAGAAGAGTGTTATATTAGTACGAGAGGTGGAAAATACGTTTCTGCCTAGAAATAGCGGTTTTTAAGCAGATCCCTTCATAATTTTAGGGGTTTTGAATAAAAATTTACAGCATCGCAAACCAGAAGCTGCTGAATTTCTATAGGCGACTACTATCTTCAATCCACGTTATGATATTTGTCATAGATAGGAAACAGGCACACTGTGTACCTACAGGCAATTAGTAAATGTTGGTATTTTTTACTTAAAACATACTTTAAACATTGCGGTATGTGGCGTTTCCAAATAAGATGAGTCTTTTGGGCGCGGCTAAGCGCTTTTTCTGCAAATTATAACGTCAAGCATCAGTTTCTCGTTGGAGTATTCAATTACATGTCCAAACTCGACGCAATTTCTTATTGTAGTATTTGAAGTTTGCCTCTAAAGTATTAGTGAATTACCGTGTAGATGTATCCCAATCATAATTGTATAATCTAGTCGATTTGACTGGTACAATGCGGATAGGTTCACACTATGTCACCGGCAGTTTCAATTTTTATTTTATTTTTTGTTTTATATGCAGTTGTCTAAAGCCAATCTACATACCTGTATTACAACATTTATGCCCTATTTGGCCTTTATTTGAGTAGAAACTTAAAATCTATATTTTTAGATCAGTTTTCGGAGCTTTACATTGCGTATCCGTAACATAAAATGGGAGGAAGTTCCTTTCGTTGCAAACTGATCTAAGTTGTAACAAATGGGCAAATAATTACACAAATTTGACGCAACTGAGAAAGACCTCATTGAAAGACGGCTAGCAACGGTGAGGTTCGAGCCATACCTGACTAGAGACTGTATTACAAAATCTACCATGAAGAACAAGAGGCATACAAATAATGGCAAAGCCATCTTTGTTTTGCTGATTATATTGTCCTAGTTATATAACAGAACGTCAATCGAATAAAGCATCAAATACTGATGGCTTAAATATGAACATATCAAAAAGACACCAGGAACGAGCAGTATATTTTACATACCTGGCAACTAATAAAAATAACCAAAACACTTAAATTAGAATACTTATGACGTGGGCTGTGGGAAGCTGCAGAAAGATTGTAGGATATGTACCCATTACCTAGTTTCATATACACTACATGCTATAGCCTATCGGGTAAAAGCTCTGACCGCGTAAAAGTTACGTCAGACTGTTACAGGGAGAAACCCGTTTACGACAGTTAAAAACATAAAACTTGCTATGACTAGCTTTAGTGGAAAAGAGGGGATCATATAATGGAATAACGGAGGTTTGCTGTGACAGTCAAAGCTATTGAGCTATTGTACATGAACGAAATGGGGAAAAGTCAAAAGATGTGTCTGCCGATGAGGTAGTGGGTGCATTACACCAAAACAACAACTCCTCGGCGACGGTTCACATGCCTGCTCAGCTCAGAAAGCTTAATAAAGTCATATCTATCAAAATACATTTAAGCGAGCTCAAACAATCCTTAGAAATTCTACCAACTAGTGGCATCACTTTGAGCGATAAGAAATTCTTTAGTAATGTTACGCTGATATACACCAAAACCGATACCACAGCATACATTATTACTTCTAATATAAAACACATAAAATTGGCGATAGTTTGCGCGTTCTTATCTTGATATAGGGTATAAAAAGGTGATGGTAAATCACACATACAATAACAACAGGTTCAACTTAGCAGAGTGCAGCAAAAAAATTGGCCATGTTACGTGAATTAGGGTAATCGATCACCGAGGCTAAGCAAAAATGCTGGCACGAAACGAAGTCGGTAGCGGCTAAAAGTTTTCCGGGAACTCGAATTCGAATGTAAGAACAAAAATGGCCAGCTTCAAAAATGACGATAGGCGAAATTGCGTCCATCTACACCCGATATAATAAAGGGTTTTCCCCCGTGCTGCTTAGCGATACATGACCTAGATATATAAAGTGCTGTAAAAGAGCACGTTGACGGTATGGCTGATAGTTGGACGATACGGGGGTTTCTTTAAATATATCTAATCGGAGATCGATAGAAAATAGCGCGGCACTCAAAAGAGATAAAAGTCAGAATTTTATAGTGGCATGCTCGCCTTTGGGGCCTGCATATACCCATAAAATTTGCACAGCAGGAAATTCCTACACAGCTACATTCACGGAATAATATGCTACGATATTAAATTGAGTTTTCGATATCTATTAACGAGAGGGTGCCGATGGCACACTCTAAATCACGCATTAACTGCTCAAAAACAGGCTAAACCCCGGCTATAACGCTCAGTGAGATTGGGCGGGGTCCTTCTAACCTGACGAACCTTTCGGGGCAAGCGCGGACACAAATAAAGTGTTACTCAAAGATTGTAGGGGGTTAAAGGGCGCCACCAGTTTTACTGATACAATCCCCTGGCAGAAGCTCGAAGTCCAAGGGGTTTGTGAGAATAAGGGTTTCAAAGCTCTCATGAATCGACCACCCTAAGCGCTGGGACTTACCTCTCGCTTCCAGGATCTGCTGTACAAGATTTACACAAATTCTGCCACTAACCGCCTAGGTACTCAAAGCAAGTAATACACAAGTTCACAAGTTACATAAATAAATTAAAGAAGACACGCAAATCCTTTGGACGGAAAGGGGTCAATTTAAAATAGGCACAGATAACAATGCACAGTTTTATGCAATTCGGCGGTTAATGGGTTAGTTAATTATATCTATATTTTTAGTGACGACAACGAGCGTGGCGCGTCCAAGAGAACGCGCTGTTATTAAATTCATTTCAGTGCGGACGCCTGAAGGGCACACTCCGCTGATTAAATTACAGCGTGCTACTTAATGCGATCAGAACAAGTACTACACGCCGATACGCCTGAAGGGCGCACTATTACTAGCTTTAAAACGACGCTATTTTTAATTACCAGTGCACTGTCATTTCACACCGCTTTTACGTTGCACACTAAAAGAACTATCACATTTATATCTATTCTTCTGTGACAGCAGTCCTTCACCTCTGTGTATCGTTCACAAGGGTAGCTGGAGCACCAAATTCCGTGAGAGGAATGGGGTTGCTGAAAGCGACCAGAAGGCCTGCACGACTCCGAACAAGAAGAAGAAAGGTGATTCAACGACGATGATACACGCACCTGAATATCCTTGCGTACAGCAAGTGGAAATTCGCGAACAGGGCGAACGAACAACTGTTCCTACAGCCAACCCCCATTAATTAATCCGTCCGGGACGATTAGTAGCCGGCATGGCTAGACGATACAACGAGGAGGTTGGGGGAACACACACACACATGTTCTATACTATACGGTAGTCAGAAACGGAATCATTTACTCGACGAGATTCAAATAGCAGAACAAAGTTATGCTTTAATCATGCCGCACGCGCACAAAAGAAACAACCGTTAGTCGCCCCACGACCTTAACCGTAGAGGCGGCGTACACACCACGCACCTGTAAAGTCTGTTTTCTTCCAAAACTTCTGACCACCCTCCAAGAAACCCAAGACACGCGACGATACACACACGTTTTAACGTCTGGCCTGCTGGCTAGAGGAGTCGGGATGAATCCGTTCGCTCCCTCTCTTTTCTGCTCACGCAGCTTACCCTTTTTAGCGACTTACTAGTGATCTTTAGAGTTGATTAAAAAGACACGTGCGCTGGACTGCCGCCGAGAAATGCTTGACATGCCGTACATGCCTTGAAAACGTACGGTTGTAAGGGGCGGGTCTCAATTTTTAAAGATGGTGCGGAATTTTTAATACAGCAAGGGAAAGGTGTAACAAATTACAACCAAATCTTAGCACCACGAAATTGTCCTTACAAATCACACTCGCATACGCACAAGTGCTCCGATTTACGATCTCTGTTCAACTGTTCTTTACTCCCAGTGCTGTCATCGTAAAATGGTCATCAACAGTCCACGTTTCTAGACAAATTGTTGGACAAAGGATTTCTACAGGAAAAATTAAATACGTAATAAAATTTTTCAGAGGCAAACGCGGTGGTTCATGAAGTGTCTTAAGGTGGCTCAAAGATTTTTCAGCTAGATCATGAGCAGAAAGAGGCGGGCTTTTAGTGTTAATCCATAAACCATCTAACATTTCGCATAGACAACTACATACAATTTAAAAATTCTTCTGATCCAATGTGTAATTACACTTTAATATGTATCAGCTTCAAGAAGAAAATAATGCTTATACATTTCAATAAAATTATAATAAGTATAAAACTAGAATTTTGTATATTTTAATGTATTTCGAGTGATCCCATTTTAATGTAAGCTTTATTTTGTTATAATTCCTGTTACTTACTACATTGATTTTATTCTAAGCTTTATATTAATTTCATTCTTGATAAGTGTGACGTTTTTATGTCTCTACATAGTAGTTAAAAAAATTATTAAAATAAAGTAAATAATGATCGAAAGTTGTACGATGTTTTCGAAATACCTTCAACAGCACGCGTCTTTCAATCGCTAGTGAATTCGGAGCTAAATCAGGATGCAAAATTTGAAAAATTGCATGTATGATGAAACTCTCGCGCTTTAGGCCTATGCGGCCGAATTACTGTACACTTAAATCTGTGTAATAGCTCTCAGTAAGCACCAAGACAAAGGTTTCAATGCTTTCTTGCCAGATTATAGCAAGAATCGGTTGTCAAATGTGTTCTTGCTAAGCAAAGAGCTGATTGCGACCAAAATCGTCAGACACTAGAAGCAACTATAAAATACTAACAGATCATAACCACAGCTAACTTAATAATCGTAAGACTTGCGAGGCTGCAGCAGATTTCCAAATTTTCTCATCAATCTGCTCTTTCGGGTGCAAAAAACTGCTCGATTGCGAAGATAAACACAAGGAGCGAAAGGTTACTCGAACGGCTTCAAAGCTAGGTAATTGTCAACGTCGCTTGACTGAACACTCAAAACCGTTTATAGGTCTGGTTTCCAGGTGCCCCACGTGGTGGTAGCCTAACTCAAAAGAAAAAATTCCTAGCGGTGTAAAAAAGGAACTGAAATATTAACGATATCGTCAAACGGAATACAAGGCAAAACCTTGATGAACGTACGGAAGTCGAAGGAAAACCAGGGACAAATGTTGCTTCTGAAATAGTTTTGAATCTTAGAATAACCAGAGAAATTTTAGCGACTGCATACACAACACATTATTGCTGGGCTAAACCCTTCAAAATATCAGATGATTTGAATCCACATATCGTGAACCTCTGTAAAATTCAGACGCACACAAGAGTTTATCAAGCAATCACCACAAGGTGGATACAAGAAACTGGCAATCTTCCAAAAATCCTCACAATTTCTCTATCACACAGAAAAAAGAAGGTTACAGTTGAAAATAAGAAATTTGTAATTGTTAAATCCTCATTACATTTATCACAACGTATGAAAAGTAAGAATTTTAAATTTAATGCCGTAGAATTGAAAATAACAATATCAACAGTGTGTCTCTCTAAACTCGAATCAATAATTTTATCACAGCAGACACGGGAGGCAACGGGTACAAGAGTTGAATGTTTAAGATCTGTGACGTTTACTTCAAGTGATTTGTAATTATTTCATTTTCGTTTACTACAGAATTTAATACTGACATGGTTGTGGCATTGTTAGGAAGCACCGTCGGGCAGCAAGAAACATACAGATTTACAAAAATGTCAGGAAAACCAAACGATGGTTGAAATCGACCGTCCTGTAGACATATGAGTCACAGAAACTTTAGATTCTCCAGCTTATACTAGAACTATAAACACTTGACAAAGTAGATGTACCTACTTCTCCCGAAAATCTGTACGCTGCTAATTGCACTAAGTACAGGAGAAAACTAGCAGCAGTAAACAACGGAAATTAGCTTTGCGGTTTGGAAACAGCGGTAAACCTTGTTCCGTTTTTAGCTTAATGGGCTGGAAGCGATCAACTTACTCAACCTTTGCAAAAGTCGGAAGTCGCCTCAGAGGAATTTGCTGCACTAATGATGTCTCCAACTTTTAATTGTGCAAAAACAGCTTAAAACTCACGGCCCCTAGGCGGCCCCTTTGAATTACAACGTGGCGAACGCATTCGCGGTATCGGCCTCTATGCCGAACTATAAAAGTGACCATAGTTCGCTGCAAGTGCACAAGCTGAGATTAATTCGTTAAAACAAGTTCGTTCAGCTACATGCGAATTATCATATTCGGTAAGCGGAATCGGAGACATACGTAGACGCTAATGTACAAATTAAGTTAATTTCCTTTGAGAATTTGACTGCTAAAGATCGCATTACTTAGTTGCGACACTAGTTTAGTTTCTAATCTGGAAATTTCCATGAATTACGCTAATTAAATAATAAAATTACGGGCGAAAGCTCCAAGTGCATTTCTATACACAAACTTAACCCTGCCTAGGATCACTTTAAATTAATTTGCAGGATAGCGACATGGCTTTGGCGAATTAACAAGATTAGCAGTTATACTCAACAAAATAAGCATATTTTAAATACGAATTGCTCATGTCCCGTAAAACTAGATCTCAGTAATGCAGCGTAATGCAGAAATACATGTAATATTTTGTAACGTCCGTAAGAATTTTGTAGCGTTTTATTGCAGATATGTGGTTGATTTGTAATTGTTTTATAGTTGCTTAAAACAGAAGATGCTATTCGTGCACGATATTCAATTCTCAAACTATTTCCTTCTTAGCATCGTTTAAAATTGACCCCCTCATTGTATTTATCGCAAACAGAATAACAAAGGAGTTTTTTATGTGACCCTTATATGCTTTCTGTTTAGTATTTTATGTTGCATGTGTCATTTGCCGTTTAATTTTAAGCATGTTATAATGTACTAAAACAAGTTGTACGTGTTGTATAGCATGTGCGGATTGCTACTCATTTCTGTATGAATTTATACGCATTTGCTACGGTGAAATAAGTTTTGGGGCATATCTTCTGTCGTAGTGCGGTAACGCCTTCAACGCTTTGCACCAGCGTATCAATGTTATGTTTCGCACTAGAATTACTTTATTAGCTTAATTGATATTGTGCAGGTAATTTTAAGAATTGCTTGCAAACATTCTCAGCTGCAAAACTGACAATCAAATCTAATAATGTAGGAGGTGTTATCGTAATCGAGCCATTTAATATTTTTGGTTCTAAAACTAGGTAGTGTTCTAAACAATAACAAATACCCGTTCCTATTTTAGTTTAAACCCACTCCACCCCGATGAGCTGTAAAGCATCCAATAAACTTACCAGTAACAGTTTTCGTGTACATTCTGATGATATTTTCATTCGGTTAAACCTCAAAAACTCTGCCGTGCTAATTACTGAGACACCTATGTGATTATTGCAGTGTTATCTGTCACCTTTCTTGTGAATGATGAAACACCAACTGTTCTCCAATGCATGATGATATGTTAGCCACGAAGATAATTAGCTATATATATTGGATTAACAGCCTTCTGTGATGTACTTAAAATTTTGTCTACGCACACACAGATTTAACTCTGTTTATATTAATCTCTATTGTTTTTTCTTTTATTTCGATGCAACAGCTTGATCTGTCTTCTGCGAATAGTGCTCGAAAATTGTGTCGCGCTTATTATTTATATATTTACCTCTATTTACTCTATTCACTGATTCTACTAATATTCGTTGAATGCTTGGGCTCCTGTCTATTTCTTGACACTCTTTGCACAACAGTTAGTTTTTCAGTCCTGTTCATGATCGTTTTTGTATATAATAAACTAGTTTCATGTTGTTACATGCTTGTTTATTCTACCACAGCTTAGCGCTTAAACCCCATCCATGCTTAATTGCTATTTTTGTCTGAGCCAGATGTCCAGTATTTTTTAACCTGTTCAGAGCTATATCAAATATTTTCAAAATGATAAAATGTTTCCAAGTAACATTTTTATTACTGGAAGCCGGCATTGCAACCTGTTGTTCGTTACATTTTAGAATGTCTCTATAGACGTTGAAATCCAATTTCAAGTATGGCGTTTCATAGATCGGTCATGCGTCCGTGTAACGTGATAAATTCGTTCTTCTTCCTTTCTGCAAGTTTTAATCTATATTGCAATGGATGGAGACGGCACTCTACGAGTGGTGTAATGTAAAACTGCATGATAAATAATTAGTCCGGTGTGTGAACAACACGTAAGCATCTTTATTTTATTTCACAAGAACTCTACGGATTCAAATTAATATAATTCACAAAAATACCGACGGAAACTCTTAGAGCTTCATGCAGTTGTAACCGTTCCGATCATGAATTTTATTTTCTACAACTTTCCTTCTTGGCACTACAACGTATTTGAATCGTCTCACTAAATCAATTTGTAATAAAAGCAACTAAGATGGTGGTGGTCAGTATACTTGTAATACTTTTGCTGAAGAGCGTGGTGAGAAATAGGGTTATGGGACACAGAAATGTTATTAAAGAAACATTAAATTTATTAGTAACGTAAGCTCTGCACATAATTAGAATAACCACCAATTTTAACAATATAAAAATTCGTGAAAGTAAACCAACTAGCTTCTTTTCGCGTTTACGATTTGAGACTTCTCATCCTGATAACATCAGATGGTATGACATTTGTGTGTCATATCGAAATAGTATGCGATGTCCCATAATTTATCTCTGCTTTCAAAATTTGCTTGAAGATGTCGAATTTGCTTAAGCACCAGGTATATAATGTGGAATAAGGCAATTGTAAACTGTATTTTAAAAAATATGTATTAAGGTAGAAAACGGTTATATAGATAGGTAATTTAAGGTGTATAAGCTCAAGTTGAAATTTGTTAGAACTTATAATAGACCGTTGCAGCAAATACATATAGCCATGTTGCAAAGGCCAAATTTATCTAATTCTAATTGAAAACCTAATATAGATCTTACTTACTTTTACCAATGAACCAATTAAAGCAAGAGATTTATATAAAGCATTGTTTAATTTTAACCTAGGTTATTTTTGGTAAGAGTTGGGCTAGCCCTTATTGGAAGTAGATATATAATGTTGTGCCCTTAATTAACAATTTAAATGTGTAATTGACCTCTTAAAAAATGTAAATGTAGTTCAAGGACAGTCTTAGAAGGTAAGCCCACCGAGGGCCCTAGAAAGACACAATAACAGACTTTTCAGACACACTTCCAAACCTAAACCCTTTTGTATAAGAACTTCTCCAAAACCCGCTTTTCCTGAGCCTAATCGATTCTTTGATGGTAACATTACCCTGGTGACATCATAGAATTTACACTAAATCATCGGAGACTGCAGAAACATCTTACAAGAAGAGAGATAGCAGCACTTGGTGCTCGATCACGGTAACAGTCCTACTGCTCTATAACAACAAATAAACACGCCTGGTGTCCTACCTTAGCATTTCGAAGAAATTCCGGAAGCTGGACGGCAGCCCCATGGCTAAAAACACGGCCTACGTAAGCCGACCCTGCTCCAAGCAAGAGAAAGCTTTGGTTTGTTACTGACACACAAAATGGTAACTTCTTGACGAAGCAGCACCCTGTTACCCCCACGAGAAGGTCCTGCGGCATTACACTCCGAGATATCGAAAGGCGAGGAGCACCTGAAGGTAACAAGTCGTTTTGCACCGCGTACTTGAGGTTGTGTAAAATGGCCATAGTACGCTCTTAACCCAAGGGCTTCTAAATATTTGAATTTACCCTTAAAAGTCATACACCTCTGCTGGCAAATGTGTTAGTTGACAGGCGAAGCCGAAACTGACAGCTTGTTCTAGATTACCCCACCACACACGCAGCGCTGCCCTGGACGGGTTTTAACTGAGCGGCCGGCGTTTCCGGTATAAGCTGTTTTAGATATTAAACTCTGCAGGGGCCTTCAGTTTTTCCAATTTTCATTGCAAGAGGTTTTATTGAATATATATAAAGAACAATAGCTGTATGTCATTTATGCTCTTCTTTTAATGTATTTTTGCTCAAAAATAATAAAAACTCGTTACTTCTGGTGCTACCCATAAGAAGCGACTAACTGAGAAAGGAAATTGACTAAATTTAACCTAACCAGAACAAACTTTAAATGTAGACATGTTACAAATGCAAGTTTTAAGCGGGTATTTGTCAAATAGACCAGGAAGAATATGAAAATAGGTCTCTCCCGAGATCATCAAAGAACAAAATCAGTTACATCCTATCGTCCAATGAACAGAATAGCAATCGGGTTCCGGTTTTGAAGAGGATTTCTACGTGAATGACATTAAAATGTCAAATTAGATCATACTTGGTAAACAAACAAACGGCAACATATGTAATGTGTTTTTTTTTCAATTAGTCGATTTATGAAACTACTAAAGGTTTTTCGCTTTCCATAATAATGTTTCAGAGTCTGCTAAAGCATGCCTTCTTTTATAGATTTCGCTTGGCGCATACCAAATTTTGCTAACTTTAGCCACTGTCCAAACTGTCCAATAGAAGCCGCCTGAGGTGTCATTTCTAAATACTTCGCTTTGGAACAAACTACTTAACAATTACGTCATCTTTTAAAGAATTTTTGTCGCCTTTCAGACTGCAATCCAATACGTATTGGCGCCCGATTTTGGGCTAGTCAGGCACATTTCCCAAAAAATGTCATCTACCAAATGGGCCTTACATGAAAAACCATGCCAATTCAACGCCACCTGCACCTTTTGCCGATCTTTGTGGCCACCATAAAGCTCTTCATTTTGTGGGAGCAGCAGAACAAGGATTATTATTAAAATAAGAAAGGTAGAAGCGTATTTTTTAAGGGTGGGAGTGGCGGCTGTCTGGCATTTTAGAAGCTACCGACTTAGTAGCGACAGTCAAAGCAACCCAGACAATTTGAGCGCTCAAACCGCAAAGGCGATCGTTACGCACGTTCGGGGTAGCATCTAAGCCAGTTTGTGCCATAGGGGACCATCTAAGAGAATCAACCGTGTTGTTAATTAGCAGTTTTGAATTCTTTGTTGTGCAGTTCTCCTCGGCTTTTCGTTGTGCGGTTATGCAAATAATTGTTGGAGCGCCTTGAACTCTTCGCTGTCCAGTGAACTAAAACATGTTCTCGAGCAGTTTTGAACTTTTCGTTGTGCCATCAATTAGGAAATGAACCTTCTTTAAATCTATCCGAACTTTGTACCCTCTGGAAACATTAATGTAAGTTGATGACAGGGTTGTAAATAAACGTTCCGGTCTGTTGCATAGCAGCTGTTATGTGGGAATATTGCGCATCATGTCGATTATTGAGCAGGTTTCTAATTATTTTCGGACAATTCCGAATCTATTTAAACATGGCCAAAATAATTGCGTTGAAGAAAAGAAGCACAAACGTGTTTTTCTTGGCATCTCTATAAGCGAGCCAACAGATAGCTAACGGTTTCCCCGGAGCGTTTGTTTAACCAACTTCAAACCTGCAACAAGAGTCCATAATGGCCAAAGTTGGAATGATATCAACTCTTTTTCGTAGAGCAACGCCCGTTAAAGGCAGTTTTGTTGAAGCACCAGTTATCTAGCTGTAATTTATATAATAAAAATGCTAAATCTTAGTGTCGCTTTAAACCAAGTCACGTTTATTTGATTGACAACAAGTTTTAGCTTAACTCCATTCCATGCTGTTTTTCTTTTGTTTTTAATGTAATTCCGTAATTGATATAGGGTACGTGTGTTATATTTCTGTTGACATTTACCAATGTTGTTTTCATTACGTTTAGGACAGTTCGCGATGTTACTCTCGAGGTTTAATATTTGGAATTGTGCATTCGAAATTTACTATTTGGGTCGAGTTGTCTTCCCGTGGTTTGATTTGATTTGATTGATTTGATTTAGATTCCACGACTGCCTTTTGCTGACATGCGCACGTCAGCCCTTTGGGCTTTTTGTACTGTCGGGAGTTTTCAAGTTAGCAGGCCGACATCCGTATATTTTACTAGATTTGCGATGTCCCCTACTAGCTTGCGGTTGTCAATAGAGTTAAGGCTCCAATCGAGTTGGTGTCTTTTACGCTCTAATGCTGGGCATTCAAAGAGGATATGGTAGGCTGTTTCATCATCCTCTTGGCATAGTCTGCAAATAGGTACATGTCTATAGATATTGATCCTGTGCATAAATTCTCTGAATGCTCCAGTGCCTGTTAGTAGACTGACTACTTGCTTTATTCGAGTCCTGTTCAGTCTCAACAGGGTTTTGGTGGTTTGTGGATTCGGAGTTTTTAGTAATCTTTTGCAGTGTGTTGCTTGATTGTAGTTTCTCCACCTTAGTTGGTGTGCGGTGTTGACCCATTCATTAATAGCTGAGCGGGCTTGGTTTTTCTGAATGCTTAGACCAGGTTCTGGACCGGTCATTGCATTACGGGCTGCTTCTTTTGCGAGCTTGTCCGCCTTTTCGTTTCCTTCAATACCTTGATGACCTGGGATCCAGCATAATTTTACTGTATTTCCCTGGCTTAAGGTTTGAAGTTTGGATTTGCATTCCTTGACCAGTCTCAATGAAGTACTAAAAGCGTTTAGCGCTTTCAGTGCTGCCTGACTATCCGAGAGAATGTGTATGTCTCGATTGAGCAGCTTCTTTTCTATGCTGATGTTTGCGCATACGTTAATAGCTTGCACTTCAGCCTGAAAGATGTTACAAAACTTTCCTAGACTGACTTTTTTGTTGGTTCTAGGATTGGCACTGTACACACCGGAGCCTGTACCCCCTTCAAACTTAGATCCATCAGTGTAAAAAATGATGTTCTTATTTGTTGGAGTTGGTAGTTGGTCCGGATTCCAACTTGTGTGTACAGTAAAGTTCTTTTCAAAGTCATAGGCTTTGATTATAAGATCAAAACCCATTTCTAATATTGGGTTGCTGATGTGTGACATGATCTTGCCATGTCCTAGATTATTCGTTGTGGTCATCCAGTGACCAGTACTTTTTAATCTGTAGTCTGCCATTCTGGCTTCACCTTCCAAGAAGATGTGCAGAGGTGGCAGATTTAAAATAGCATTCAGTGCTTATCCTGAGGTGCCTTTAAAGGCTCCAGTGATGCACCGATTAGCTAGATATTGTATTCTGCTGATTTTGTGGATCGCAGTTGCTTGTTTTATTTTGGGCCACCAGGCGATTATTCCATATTAAAGTTTTCCCGTGGTTTACATGGACCTCTCATTATTTGATATCCATTTTTTACTAAACTGTTTACTTGTATTTTGGATTTCCAACTTATTTTGTGTATTTTGTAACTGCACCTACAATGTAAATTGTTTGTCTAGCTTTTCCAATCATTTTAAATAGTTTAATAAACTTCATTTGTATATTTTGTGCTTCTTTGAGTCACAGTGTTAGTTAGTTGGGCAGTAAAGAATCCAGCCTTTCAGGCACGTTGCATTTAAAAGTTGTGTTTAACCTTTGACTAGCGGGTTCTTAAAAGTTTTTAAAAATGAAGTTGCACTTTAATAGCTGAAACAATTAAACATGTATTAGGTAAACACGTAAGTATTCATGTTGCCCTAGTATTTCTGAATTTTGACTATCCCGAAGCTGGACCGGACCGGACCTCTCCCCGCAAGCTAGCTGTAGACAGTTGGGAGGCTTTATAACCGTTTGCCTCTCAATGTAAACTGACCTGCGGTAGTTACGGTCCGGGGGCCGGACACATTGTTGAATATCCACAACGTCGAATCGATTTTAAAAGGTCCACAATGTCGAACGTGTACACAACGTCGAATATCATATGATGACCATATCGCCGAAAGTGACCACAACGTCGAATGCTGATGAAGGACACTTTGCCGAAAGTGTCCACTTCGTCGAAAATTATTAAGCAGTATTTGCGAACCCGATCTTACCCGATCAGAGTTTAGTTTGCGTGGAAAGTGTAAAATGAAAAGATCTGATTAACAAGAGCTGGACACTTTGTCGAAACGTGACCACAACGTCGAATTCACGAGAGGTACACTTCGCCGAACTTGGCCACAACTGCGAATGCTAGAAAGGGCCACTTTGTCGAAACGTGACCACAACGTCGAATTCTCGAGCGGTACATTTCGTCGAACTTGGCCACAACGCCGAATGCTAGAAAGAGCCACTTTGTCGAAACGTGACCACAACGTCGAATTCTCGAGCGGTACATTTCGCCGAACTTGGCCACAACGCCGAATGCTAGAGAGGGCCATTTTATCAAAACGTGACCATAACGTTGAATTCATGAGAGGAACACCTCGCCGAACTTGGCCACAATTCCGAATGCTAGAGAGGACAACTTTGTCGAAACGTGACCACAATGTCGAATTTACGAGAAAGACACTTCGCCGAACGTGACCACAAAGCCGAATGCCCACCGGCAATTCCTCGCCATGTATGTTTCCTTAAATAAAATGGACTTTAACTGTTTATACCGGAGAGTGCGCTCTACCACCGATGCGTATTGCCACCGATGTGAATTTGGAACCGACATTAATTGACCACCGACCTGAACTACTACCGATTTGCTTTACCACCGACTTGAATTACAACCGATGTGGATTTAGATCCAACAAGAACTACCTCCGACTTGGTTTACTACCGACTTTTAAAATTTGTAACAAAAATATGGTAGTCACCAAACTGAAATACCACCGACTTGGTGTACAAACCGACTTGGATTACCACCGATGTGGATTTACATCCGACAGGAACTACTACCGATATGAACTATCGCCGATGTGGTAGTTGCTGCAACACATCTTACGCGAGCGACCGCGAACTTGCAATCGTTCCTATAAATAATTTGGTAGCAACTACAGTATCTTTATGAAGTAATTTTTATCAGTAGCTGCTGAAAGACTTCATATTTCGTCAGTAAATTGTTTATATTGTAATAAAATGTGAGTATTATGTTTTAACTCGTACATAGATTTAAATTCTTTCAAAAGAAATGCGATCTTGTTTGATTAGCGTATGGCGTATTTTGGCCAGTAAAGATATTTTACTAAAATTCTGTAAGTATTAAAACGTTATATATTATATAAATAGGCGGCTGCGTTAAATTTCCTACTACCCACAAAATAACTCGAGATATTGTGGTTTTGTTTGTGAATTTGTTTGATTTGCAGCGTGTTTAACGTCTCACCTTCACACTCCTGCATCTTTCTCATTTATTATCTGATCTATTTAAAATTTTGGTCGATTTACCTAACTTTAAAGCAATTATTTTCATAGTTTTTAAATAATGTTACTGCAAAACAGTGGCCTACTGCGACAAAAAAAAATACTGCAAAAATTTTAAAATTATAGTAGGCTTAGTTTTATGAAAAAAAGTTAGTTACAAAAGTTGTTCAAAATTAGAAAAATAGTACAAATGTAAATTTTAATCCAAATAAGTGTATTTATTGTGGGCCGAGTAAACACACCATTTCTACTTTATCAGTAGTGGTTAGGCGTATTCTAGGTATTATTTAAATTTGCAGAATGCTAAATTAACAGTTCGTAAACTTAATTGACAGTTCGTAAACGTAACTGGCGTTCATAAACCTTTTGTTTTCCAGGGTTCCACTTATTAAGACAATAATCAATTGTTAATTGTCGGTAATAATAGGACGAGAGGTCAAAATATTGCCGACAATAATTTTTGCGATTCAGATACGAGTTTCTGCGGCGACGAAAATAACAACGATTGCTTGCACGAGTCGTTATTTTCTAAAGCCACAGAGACAGAGAAGACAATCTCTTGACAATTTAACTTTTCATTAAAAAATAGTTACAGAAAAAATTGTCGCTCAAACAAAGCTCCTCGAAATATTGTCACTAAAATAATCGTTCGATTGGTAGTTTATTTTTAAATTGAAGAATGCCATTGGTTGACAATGACACCAGTTAAATTGTCAATATAATACAAATAGACATCTGGTATTTTGTAAGTACCTATAGCAAGCAGCAAACTACGAGGAAGTGTCGACAACACACGAGGCTATAATAATAATAATGGTTTATCGAGCATCCAGTTAGTATACATACATACATGACAGTAAATATATGTGTTATAGTAGTCGCATAATAAAACATCGAATTTCAATAAAAGTGAAAAATGCTGTTCCCTGAAGCAAATTGCTTGTGTGGGAAAGTATTGTACATCTACTTACATTCTACCTATTGACTAACTAAATGATCTTTATAATATTTAAATTATTATTAAGTAATAGTCAGTCTGTAATTTATTTATTATCCTATACTTATATTTAATTTACAAGTATTTATTATCAACTACTTTATAATAATTCAATTGCACCTTATATTTCACGATCAGATCCAGACCTTCCATAAAGATGTGTGAACAAGATGTAACATTGTTTATAATTATTAATATAACACTGCGATTTTCTTGAAGTAACCAGTTTTTTAATTTACACTTAATACATACTGGAAGTTTGGCGACTTTTTGAAAATTCTCTTGGTAATGCGTTAAGCAATTTAGGACCTAGATATTGTATTGATCTTTGTCCCACTTTTTTCCTCATTCTGTTATTTTTGAAATAGTTTTTGGTTTTGTTTCTCGTATAGTATATATGGTGAGTGTTCTCTAGTTTATGTTTATTTTTATACTGGTGTATTATAATAGGTGTTGCAAAGAGAAGTCTGATATCCAAGATAGTTGTTTCTGTATAGAGTGGCTTAGATGGATATGTATATTCCTTGTTGTACATTTTTTTAAGAAGTCCTTTTTGTATGACTTCCGATGGTTTAACAGAAGTATTAGGTGCAGCGCCACATGTAGCAGAGAGTCCACCAGTGCATTGTATACCATTCTCATATGTTTTTGCATTAATATTGTTTTAGTTTTTTAAACCTGTACAGTATACTTCTTAGTTTTTTAATAAAGTTGTTAATATGTACATTTCATCTTAGGTGACAGTCTATATTTATACCAAGTTATTTTATACTGTCTGTTGCATATGAACCCTAACATCTTCAACATCTGATAAAGTTAACTGCGTGTGTGATGGTAATGTAACTTTATAATTTGCAAACGGTATGTATTTAGCTTTTTTTTAAGTTTAATGTTAATGGTTTTCTATTGAACCACTGTCTTACTTTTTCCATATCTTTCTCTGTTTTTTACTTGAGGTTGGTCTAGTTATGGTCCTTGTAGATGATAACCATATCATCAGTATAAGAGAGAATTTTACCTTCAGTTTATAGTTGTAGTAAATCATTTTACATATATTGTAAAAAGCACGGGTCCCAGGACTGTACCTTGTGGGACTCTATTCTACTGTGGATTCTTCAGTTATGACACCATCGGTATTTACAATTTGAAATCTATCTTTCAAATATGATTGAAAATAGTAAGTTTTGTATTAAGTGCGCGAAATGAGTGTTTTTTATGGCGCGTGAGAATGTCAATTTTCGCCGAGATCGTTAGGTCGAGGCAGAAAAGTCATTCAAACGCGCCATAAAAACACGAATTTTGCCACGAAATACATACGTTTTTTCTACAGCCGTTAAAAAAAGAATAAAAGATTCTCTGCAACAAAATCATACGCATATAGCAAATAAGTAGAGTAATATTATTATGTACGTAACGTTTTATATGTGTTGTAACTAAGGAAATGGTGTTCCAAAACCGTTTTTTCACTGCTAGCCGTGAAGCCATATTATTTTTTCACGTGTTAAAAAAGTTAAACTTCGCGTATCTATAGCGATGCATAAATGTCACGTTTTCTTGACGGCTGTAGAAAAAGCTTATTTGCTATGCCTCTTATACGTACAACGTCCAGCGTTTCTAATAATTTCACATGATTGACTGTGTCAAATGCTTTGGCTAGATCGACGAAGATGCAGAGGCATGATCTATTTTCATCAAGAGCCATTTGAACATTTCCAATTCGTTCTGCTATTGCGTCTTGTGTTGATACACCTTTTTGAAACTCACACTGTTTGGATGATAGCAAGTTATATTTATTGATAAAGCTCTCTATCCGCTCTATGATGACTTTTTCGAAAATTTTTGCCATATTAGAAATTATAGAGATGAGCCTATAATCCTCAGATAGTTCCTTATCACCGCGTTTAAACAGTGGTTTAGTTATTGCTGATTTAAACCTCTGTCTTTATCAGAGTCATTAGATTGAAGCCCAATTTTAATATACTTGTGTTTAAGGTGCCAGTTCCGTATTTACGGATAGAGTAAAGCAGGCAATTGTTTAAAAAATTTTCACCAAATATTAAAACGTTATCCCTTGCTGACTATTTATTAGGATAAAGAGTGTACGATTACTACAATACATTTTGTATACGGTTTCTTTTTCTGCATTTTAAATTTTTATAAACCTCACTGTATGCGGAGATCGAACTCGCGATCTTTGGATTAGCAGCCAGAGTGCTTAATAACTTGGCCACAGATCCCACTATTTACACTGTCATCGTGTATTATAGAAATGAAAAAATACATAGTGCTATGGTTTTTGCTATTTTTAATCTATCAATTCAAAATCCCCGCGAGTGAGATACTTCACGCATGTGTATCGTACAATAGTTTATCTAGCATAGAATCTAGAAAACACGATAAATAAATAAAAAGATTTAAATATAAATTAAGATTAGTAGCAACCGGTCGTCATTTTGCGTGGTTGCAATTTTTAAAACATGTTGCTGCTGACGACGTGAACTAATGAAAACATGTTTTTAAACAGTCATTTTACTTTAAACTGTCAACTAAAAATCAATTTGCACATTGTCGTAGATAAAAGATTTTTTCCATTTTGGGTTCAAATTTTATGAAAACTCCTTCGTAACATTTATGCACCTGTATTAAAAGTAGGTTTTACAAACCCGTCCCGTTCCGTCCCCTCCCCTTCCATCCCTTCCCTTCCCTTTCCGTCCCGTCCCGTTCCGTCCCGCCCCGTTCCGTCCAGTCTCGCCCCGTCCCGTCCAGTCTGATCTTGTCCCGTCAAGTCCCGTCCTATCCAGTCCCTTCCCGTTCCGTCCAGTCCACTCCCCTTCCATCCCATTCCTTCCTTTCCGTCCCGTCCCGTTCCGTCCCGCCCCGTTCCGTTCCGTCCCGCCCCGCCCCGTCCCGCCCCGTCCCGTCCCTTTCCATTCAGTCCAGTCCTGCCCCGTCCCGTCCCGTTTCTTCCCTTCCCTTCCCAACCCTTCCCTTCCCGTCCAGTCCCGTCCGTCTCTTCCCTTATGTCATGTCCACCGTCTTGGACTTAAAAATAAATGTCATTTTCGCAATCAACGTCCCAAAAAAACTTCAATAACGACACGCATATCGTATTTTAGGCTTATTTACCCCATTTCACCCCCTAAAGGGTTGATTGTCGAAATATCACGAAATACGTATTTGCTTATTTGTTCTTAGGAGTACTCCTACGAAGTTTCAAGTCGAAATGTCTATTTAATATTATTTCTCCATACAAAATTGGAACCCCCATTTTACGCCTTTAGGGGTTGAATTTTGAAATATCCTTTCTTATTCCGTGTATACATCATAAAGGAAACCTTTGTGCAAAATTTCAGCTTTCTAGGTCCAAGGGTTTGGGCTGGGCGTTGATGAGTGAGTGAGTGAGTGAGTGAGTCAGGACTTTCAGTTCTATATATAAGATAAATACAATGCAAAAACTTCCCCATGGTGCAAAAACTTAAAAATTAAGTAGCAATTCGAAGTATTAATCACTAGCTGAAACCCGCGGCATATGCCGCATATAAAATGTACGACAAATGTAATAACTTTTGTTGCACTAAAGAAAGTTTTAAAAGCACGCTAGAGATTGGCAGTAAGGAAAAGTTCCAAAAATATATTTTCAAATGGAAAGTCTCTGGAAAGGAAACGCTCGCCTCTGGAAGGCGTCCTAATTAATACGACGTTGTTAGATGCAGTCAAAAAAAATCAGGAAAGAATTAATACTCTTATGAGATTATATGTGAGAATTATTTGTGCCACCGAAATAATTTTCAGCTGCTTGCAATCTGTGTTTCTTTTCAGGTTTAAGCCGTTGAGCGTCATAAAAATATAAATGCGGTAACTCAAGTCTCCAGTTACGCCGTTACTGTTATTGTTAAATAACTCGATTAATTATTTCTTTGTCATTTTAAACTGACATTATTATTATTAACTCTATAATAGCAACCATAAGTAACTGTTTATAATGTTTATATGCTAGCGAGTTGTTCTTAAATCGCTAGTGAATTAATAGTAGATTGTTCTACAAGTTAAGAAAAGTGAGAGTTTTCCAGCGAATGTAAAAGTTTTACATGAACATGGAAGAATCATTTTTCCAATGTGTTGAACATACAATTTTCCGTGTAGTTGACAAAAATATCTTTTTAAATAATTTTGGTCAAAGTATGGAAGCGCAATGTTTACTGTACTGTATAAATACAGAGTCCGGCAACAAAGCGGGGGTGGAAGATATTTCTAAAACTATGAGAGTTACATGAATATTGTGTATATAAAAGTTGTAAGTACGAAAGTGGTGGACATTACTAAAATATTTTTGATTATACAAGGTGTCGCAAAAACGTATGGCGAATCAAACTTACTTTTTAAATAAAATGCCCTATATTTGGGTAGCTTAAAAGTTTTGTATTGAAATGCTCATCATTTTCATATAAAGTTGTGTGGGTCGAACGTCAACTGTTTTGGAGATATTAACGATTTTATGCAAAAAAATGCTGAACTTCAGGCGACTGAAGCGACAGAAAACAATTGAATGAAGAAAAACGTTACCAAAAAATTATAATTTTTGTAAACTATCTTTCAAGTGTAAAATGGTGGATCTGGGTATTAATGTTATATAGGGTGCTCAATATTTGCAAATTTAATAATTTCGATATTTTTTTCAATAGAACGCCCTGTATATTTTTTATTTTTGAAGAGTCCTTTTAATGAGCTTTCTTTTGATATGTTACTTCATACTTCTGAGTTCAACTGTTTTTCAGATATGTGTGTTTGAACATAAAAACAATTTAAACCCCGTAAGATGCTTTACTTCAAGGGATAAAAAACAAACGCCCTTAAAATAGTGATTTAAACGCATGATCTCTCTAAAAATAAAAACACAAAACCAGGTTTAGAAAATATAAATTCAGTCAGTGTTGATACAGGAAATTATAAACAAGAAAAAAAACGATAAATGTAGGAATAAATTAATTCCACGGTCAAATTAAATCAGATAAAAAAAAAGAAAAGCCAATACACCAAAAGCTTATACGTAATTACACTAAATGTTCAAATAGTTCTCCTTTCCTGCTTTGAGTATTAAAGCTGTACAGAGAATTCATAATCTGCAAATATAATTAGTTTGATTTATTTAAATGGAACACCCTGTATATCCCTGTATTTTTAAAAAGTACTTTTAATGAGCTTTCTTCTTCCACTTCATTTCCTTTCTCAAAATTCGGTCGATTTTCAGATTTAATTTTTTCCTGCTTTTTTTGCTTTTTTCGTATTGGTTATTTCTAGTTTTGAGTTCTGGTTCAATTTTTGTATTTTAAGCTTGGTTTTATCTTTTTTTTTGAAGAATTCAAGTGTTTAAATCATTATTATAAAGGCGTTTGTTTTTTATCCCTTGAAATAAAGCACCTTAAGGGGTTTAAATTGTTTTTTATGTTTAAACTCGCATATCTGAAAAACAGTTGGAACTTAAGAGGTATAAAGTAACATATCAAAAGAAAGTTCATTAAAAGGGCTTTTCAAAAATACAAAAATATACAGGGCGTTTCATTTGAAAAAAAAAGAAATTAAATTTGCAAATATTGAGCACTCTGTATAACATTGATACCCAGATCCACCATTTTACACTTGAAAGATAGTTTACAAAAATCATAATTTTTTGGTAACGTTTTCCTTCATTCAATTGTTTTCTGTCGCTTACAGCAGCCGCCTGAAGTTCAGCAATTTTTTGCATAAAATTGGTAATATCTCCAAAACAGTTGACGTTAGACCCATACAACTTTATATGAAAATGAAGAGTATTTCAATACATAACTTTTAAGCTACCTAAATATATGGCATTCTATTTAAAAAAAAGTAAGTTTGATCCGCTACACTTTTTTGAGACACCCTGTATAATCAAAACTATTTTAGTAATGTGCAGCACCTTAGTACCTACAACTTTTATATACGCAATATTTATGCAACTCTCATAGTTTTAGAAATATCTTCCACCCCCGCTTCGTTGCCGGACCCTGTATAAATTAACCATTACACATAGAATAGAGCTTACTTGAAAATGGATGAATCTGTTATTAATTCATTTAGTTCATTTTTAGGTGAAATCAATATGATTTTGAGCAGTTATGAAAAGTATCAAAAAGTCACTGAAACGGAAAACATAACCTGCTAACCTCGAATTTGACATAGACTTACAATGCCGCCAACCTATTATTCATATGTTTCAATTTCCACAGCCGCCCCTTATGGACTTTTTTAGTGTAAGTTATGTCAAATTCGAGGTTAGCAGGTTATGTTTTCCGTCAGTTTTGACACAAAACCTAACCGGCTCACCTCGAATTTGACATATACTGACAGTGCACATTTAGGGTGTTCTGCCTCCCTCCGATACCGCTATCTAGGAGAATCCTTACAGCTGACACTTATACATGCCTCCAGCAACATTCTCTCAAAAAATAGGCCTTAACTAAATGATCACCAAAAAATGTCACCAGCTCTCCTACTATAATTGGTCTGAAATCTTTTAGTTCAACAGCACGTTCAACTTTAGGCAAGGGAACTACAAATGCAGATTTCCATAAATTAGGATATGCATTTTGCGTAATGCAAGTATTAATAATGTGAGCCAGGTATTGACCAATGTGAGGGCAACACAGCTTCAACATTTTAGCATTTAATCCATCTGGTCCTACTGAATTGCTTTTTAATGAATTAATTATTTTTATAATTTCCTCAGTGGCCACAGGTTCAAATTCCAAAAATGCTTCTACTAATACATTATTTGAGTAAAAATTATATAAATCTTCATCAACTGGCAAGTTAGGTATACTATTTATATAATACTTATTAATTTCATCTACATTCGGGATATCAGTTTGTTTTTCTTTTTATTAGAATTTGAGCTACCCACATTCAACCTTTTCAGTTCATTCCACATTTCTTTACTGCTGCTATGAGTAGCTTTAAATTGAAAGTAAGCTTGTTTTTAATTTTTAATTGCTAAGTTTGTATAATTACGGAGCAGCTTGTAATAATCCCAAGCACTCTCATTTCGTTGTTTTGTATACTTACTTTTCGCTCGATCTCTTAATTTCATTAACAATTTAATGTTATCTGTCAGCCATGGGGCAGGTTTATATTTAAAGGTAATGGATTGCCATAGAGCATGCTCGTTAAAAAGATTAATTAATTGATTGTTAAAAAATTCAACCTTATCGTTAACATCATGCATGTAATATATCTTATGCAATGGTAGCATTTCTAAGTCTGCGTTAAATTTACTCAAATTAAAATGCTTAAAACTTGTAAATACATGAGCCACAGGGGCATACTTAGGAAGTTTCATGTTAATGTGGCAGTACACAAGTTCGTGATCTGATAATTCTACGTTTTTCACACCCGACTCCATAATTAACGCTAAAGACGATGTAATAATCACATCCAACAAAGACATTTTATTTAAACCAACTCTAGTAGGTTCCCTTATAACTTGATGAAAGTTAAATGTTAATTACTTTAACTGAATTGTTTACGTTCACGTAAACTCTTCCATCGCATGTCCACGCCTTCCCCTTTCCTACAATTTTTTGGGATTCTTGTAACAGCTGTAGATTTGCCCTCGTCAAGTCTTCCTTAATCACAACCCTGGTATTCTTCAAGAGAGATTTTTAGAGTAGACTGCCTGCCGATATCTGTAACTCGAAAAACTCACAATGATTGGACGTGTCTTTCCAAGCTGTATCTACCAACACGATGCATGCAATTGATAAAGTGTTCTTGCGTATCCACCTGAAGTTTGTTGATACGTAAACATTGACATCAGATTTTAAGCGCCAGAAACCATTTTCAGTATGTAAAATTGGAAAAATTATTCGTGAACCCAGACTTTTGTCGCTCAGTGTATTTGAACATTTGAACTTGGCCATTAATGGTTTTCAAATCATCAAATGACAGCTGAGATGTTACAATTCTGTCTACGTCTTCTGCAGTTAGTAACTTGTCATCTCCTAAAATGTAATATTTTGTAATTGTTCAAAGTTTTGCGAGGTAAAATACCTGCCGGCTTCTTTGGCAGCTTCAAGGAATGTATCGTAAACTTGGCCGTTAACTACACAACACCACAACTTTGTAAAACGTAACCAAATCTGAAAATTTGTAGGTTATCTAACCTAATCTTTAAAGACACGCCTTTTTAGCGCGTGCGTGCGGCTTCAAGTTTAGGAGCGTTCAATGAGCAGATATGAAAATTAACCAAAGTGGACTTTCCTTCGAAGCTGAGTCAATAGTTTTAAAAAACACAAGAAATATGCATAACAAATAATTGTTTTCTGTATAATAATGGTGATAACACACAACCTTGTCTCACTCCTTGTTGTATTTCTAGATCTTGCGTATATTTCCCATCTACTCTTACCTGAGCCTTTTGATCTTTATATAAATTGACTATGATGCGAATATCTACTCGATCTATATGTGTGGTGGAGAGTATCTCGACAAGTTTTTCATGCTTTACTTTATCGAAAACCTTTTCATAATCAATAAAAAGAAGGAAGATATCTTTATTAACATCACGAACTCTTTCTAACAATATTCGTATGAAAAGTAGTGGTTCACGCGTGCTTAATCCGTCTCGGAAGCCAAATTGTTGCTCAGATAGTAATTCCTCGCATTTTCGGTATATTCTTCTATGTATGATTTTTAAAAAACTCTTTAATATGTGACTCATGAGGCTTATAGTGGGGTAGTCTTTGCACAGTCTTGGTTTTCTGATCTTTGGAAAAGTTATAAATGTTGAATGTAACCATTCTTTTGGGAGTATTCCTGTTTTATAGATATTATTAAAGAGATCTACTAAGATTGAGATATTTTCTTCCTCTATTAGTTTTATAAGTTCAATTGCTTCTTCATCTGATCCTAATGCTTTTCCCGAATTTGAAGATCGTACGGAATTCCGTACTTCCTCCTTTGTTATTTCCAAGATTTCGTCATTTTTTATCTTTATTATCGTCAGTGCTCCCCTGTTGCCTTAGAAGAGGTCACATATGTAGTTTTTCCATTCCAAGAGTTTCTCTTCAATAGTTGTGGGAATTTCGTTATTAGCGTTTGTCAGAATGTTTCCTTGGTGTATGTGTGGTCCTCTGTTTAGTTCACGAACTTGTTTGTGTAGGTTGCGTACATCGTGTAGTTTTTCTAGGTGTTCAATTTTTTCACATTTTTCATTCAGCCATTTGTTCTTTGCCTTCTTTATTTCTTTCATTATTACTTTATGTAGAGTCTTGTTCTGTTCCATTTGATTACTGATTTTTAGTTTTCTTCTCTGTTCCATCATGTCTAGTATATGATTTGTCATCCAAGATTTTTTACTCCTTACCTTCTCTGGTTGGAGCATGTCTTTACAGATATCTCCAGCACTTGATTGAAGAACATTCCACTTATTCTGTGTATCGGCGTTGTATTCGTATTTTTCGTTCAGTGTTTTGTGTAGTTCCCGACAAACCTGTGTATTTTTCAACTTATAAATATCTACTTTTTTTACGTATGACTTTTGGGCTTTCCTTAATGTGATACGTATATTTGCCACTACCGGATTGTGGTCAGATCCAACATTTGAGCCAGGATATGTTTCTACAGATTTGAAGGCATTGCGGAAACATTTATTTATCATGATGTAGTCTATTTGATTACGTACTATATTTCTCCTGGCAGAATTGAATTAGTTTTTCACCGCGCGCGTTTTTACTTCTTAATCCGTAACTTTCAACAACATCTTGACAGCGTTCATTGCCCACTATAGCATTAAAATCGCCTAATAGTATATTTACATCATGTTTTTTGTTAGTTCTAAGACCGCTTCCAGTTGATGGTAAAATTCGTCAATATCTTCTTCTTCGCATCTTGCTGTCGGTGCGTATACTTGTATGACGTTATTTCTTAATTTTAAAGATTTTAATTGAAGCATGATAATCCTATCAGAAAACGGCACAAAGTTCTCTACATATTGTTTAAATTTAGAGGTAACCAGTATCGCTAGCCCGTTTCTATTTTTAGTATCATTGTATCCTGAGTAGTAGATCGTTTCACCATTTTCAGTTGTTATTTGACCGCTATTTGGCCATCTGACTTCACTCAGCCCAGTAGGTCTATTTTCATACGTCTCATCTCTTTTATGGTGACATGAAGTTTTCCAGCTTGGAATAAGCTTCTGATGTTCCAAGTAGCTATCCTAGCAGGCTGAGAGATTCGTAACACCTTGTGGGCGTTTAGTGCGTTAGTCTCATTTATTTTGCAGGGATTTCGCTGGATGACGACCTGGGAAGCCCCGCGTTCTTCCCCTGCCGGATCTTGGTATCCGAGTCCATGATCAGTACGTTCTCTAACTGTATCCTCAATTGCCATTATGACTATTCTTGGGGTTATAATGAGGTAGTTCCCCGTTGCTTTCCTCATCGCAGTGCTACAGCCGGGTAAACCATAATGTGATAGCCGCCTGTAGGTATATGACAACAAGCCTATCAGAAAGGTCATTCTTCTGCAGCCTTGACTCATTAATGACATAGCTGCTTCCCTATGTCATGCTAGTTTTGGTCCACCCCTGGTATTTCATTTCCCAGGTACCACCCATATCTGGGAGGCTCTCCCCTATCCGCCACCTGGGGAGGCACCCAATGGGGGAGTAGCAACCCCACACGGGGTTCTATACAGAACAATAAAAGCCAATAAAAGCGCCATTAAGTATAATTTTTCTCTTTTTTTACCATGAAGAAGTAGTCATTGCTATTTGATGTTCATGAACACGTCGAACGACGTTTTAGTTTCTTTAGAAAAACTTGATAACAGTAAATTAAATTGAATATACACGACACCACGTTCCAAAATATTTATCAAAATTAGGCAACACACTTTACTATTCCAGAGTAGAAAGAGAAAGCTGATGCTCATAAACTAATCTTAAACTTGAGCTTGGGCTAGTTAATTATCGTATTCCAGATAACAGATCTTTACCTGGAAAGGTTTACATATATTATATTTTTGCTTTCCTAGGTTCGTAACTTGCTGCAAGTATCAGCTTTACATAGTTGTGGTGAATTCAAGGAAGAACATTCACATTTTTAAAAAGCGCAACTTTGCGTTTTGGAGATACATGCAAAGCTCCTCATTTAGTATGTATTAATTATCATCTAATTAAAGAGTGCACTATTTCTATACTGTCTGTAGTTTGTCATAAATATGAAGTAATGTAGGTATATTTTATAAAAGTGTCTCCTGATGTTGGTTTTATTCATTTTAATTTTCAAAAAAGGTAAGAAGAAGAAAATAACACAATTAACGAACGCGTATAAATATAAAAACCAATTATCAATATTTATCCGTATTACGTTAAAATTATTAGTTAAAAATTTAAAATTATACTTTTATAATTTTTCACTAGTACTTTAGGAGATTATTAAGTCAAAATGTTATTAATTAATCATAATTTTTGATTAAATAAAAATCATTTTGTCGTAAACATACTTTAATATTAAATTGAAATATTTTAATTATACGTTTCGCTAGTTATAATAGCTTCCTCAGTAATTTACTAAAACATTATAAAAAAGTAATTTTTATCAAATTCTGAAAAGAGAAAAATTAGATTAGTGAGCAAATATGGTTTTCCTTTCACTAGCATACTTACGATAATGAGTAGTTTAAATTTGGATTATGTTAAAGACATTTTTTAAATTTAATATTAACAATTAATGAAGTAAACGGGATTATTCGTGATAATCCATTTTCAATACAATAATTAAAACAGAACGCTTTAGTAATTTTGAAACCAGAAATGTAAAATGAAATTGATAAGAGCATGCAAGGCTGTTCACATATTTTTATTATCAACTATACCCAAAACTGCAGAAAATTTGGAACTTGCATATGACATAGCCAGGGTCGTATTAAGTTCAAATTTGCTTTTAATTAAAATGTTTGTTTGAATTATAATAGCATAAAAACACAACTAAGGTATTTGGTTCATGTAAAAAAGTTTATTTAAATAAATTATGATAAATAGAACTGAGGTTATATCATATCAGTATATAATTAATTGCATTAGAGCTTTTTTGTATTTCAATCATCTCCAGGCATATACGTTTTTTAAGTTATTCTCTGTATGTAACATGTTGGGTGCGTAGAAATTAAACTTATTACGTAGAGATTCATTAGCATGGTCAGTTAACGCTGTTTTTTATTAGAAGGTGATATATTATTTGTTTAATTGAGTGTTTGTGCCGATTAATTCTATTCTTTAATAATTGTTTTGTTTATTTATTTATTTCGGGGTCGCAACAAGCACAAGGCTCAATTACAGCAACCCAGAATTAAAAATAAAAATTACAGACTCTCAAGACGAAAGTAAACATTATCGATAACATAAAAAAACACAATTAAAAAGTCGGAATGCAAAATGAGAACAAAAACAGTATACACTTAACTAGAATAACAAATTGTAAAGTTTAGCTTTGAACGTCTGAAGGGAATCAAAATGAATATCTAACGTGTTACAATTAGACAAATAAAAGTTATAAAGCAATGATAATCTTGTTACAGGAGAGTTGTTAGCTGAACTAGTTCTGTTAAAAGGGATACCAAGCAACGCAACACTTCTTGTATTACCAATAGGGATTCTAAAAGTAAAGTTAGATAAAAGATCTGGGCTGTCCAACTTTTGGTTAAAAAGCTTGTATAGAAGTATAAGATCCAATATTTCTCTTCGCCTTTTTAGAGAATCGATTGCAATATGGTTGAACAGAAATTTAGTAGAAAAGAATCGTATAAATTTATTTTGAATACCTTCTAAGCGATCTATATATGAACTGTATTGGGGGTTCCAAACAGTGCTGCAGTACTCTAAATGACTTCGGATCAAAGAGTAATAAAGGATCTTAAGCGCATCGGGATTTGTGAAATGTTTGCACGTTCTAATTAGAAATCCTAACATTTGATATGATTTCCTGGCAATTTTATCAGTATGGATATCAAACAGTACCTTATTATCTATCATGACACCCAGATCTTTTATATTAGTAACTACTTTGAGAGGATCAACACCCAAAAAATATTGGAAGTCAGTAACCTGTCGATTACGTGTGAATTTGATTTAGTAGCATTTTTTAATGTTTAAGATTAAACTATTTTCTTTGCAATATGCAGTCAATCTGTTTAAGTCGGTTTGAAAATTTATACAATCTTGGATATTGGAGATAACAGTGAAGATTTTAAGATCGTCGGCGTACAATAGAAACTTGGTGAACCGAAAACAGCGGGAGATATCATTTATAAAAATGATGAAAAACAAAGGGCCTAGGTGCGACCCTTGAGGAACACCTGACGAAACAATTTTTGGTTCAGATTTATAGCCATTAACTACAACAAACTGAGATCTATTCCTAAGATATGATGATATCCATCGAAGGAGATTACTATGGATACCGATCGAGTTAAGTTTTGCTAATAAAATTGTATGGCTGATTTTATCAAAAGCTTTGCTGAAATCTGTATAAACAGCGTCAACTTGCAGACGGCTGTCCATGATTTTTAATATATATTCTGTAAAAGAAAGTAAATTAGTGTTAACTGGCCTACCAGTAAAAAATCCGTGCTGTTGAATGATAAAAGGTTTTACCGACGAAAAAATTACGTTATAAATTATTTTTTCCAAAACTTTGTTAAAAATGCAGAGTTTAGAAATAGGTCGATAGTTTTCAACGTTACCTCTATTGCCAGATTTGTATATAGGCACGACATGCGAAATTTTCCAGATTGCAGGGCAACAGCCTTCATATAATGATTTATTAAAAAGAATGGATAAAGAGATAGGCTTGAAGCACATTGCTTTATAAAAAGAGCGGGGATGCCATCGGGTCCTGCGCCTTTGTTCACATCGAGAGCTATTAAAATTTTAAAAACAGTTTTATCAGAAATTGTAATATTAGAAATAGATAAAATGGTAACCATTTTATAGATCGTTTCACGATTATCAACATGTTTTTCACTAGAAAAAACAGACTGAAAATATGTGGAAAATAAATGACAGATTCCAGGACCATCGGAGGCCGTAGCACCTGCATATTGCAAATTTGAAGGAATTACAGCACAGAGCTTTTTATTAGATACAAATGACCAAATTTTTTTAGGATTTTCCCGAATATTATTTTGCATATCTAACAAGTACTGTTTATGACTTAAGCTAATTAAATTTCGCACACGCTTTCTAAGCAAGCTAAATATATTATAGTAGTGCAAGGTTTTGTATCTTTTAAATTGCCTGTGTGCTGATTGTTTTTCCCGAAGCAGTCTTATGATTGCAGGCGTGAACCAAACAGGGTACTGTCGACTTCCAATATTTTTAGATGGGACGTGCTGAGTAATAATGCTATTAATAATAAAGTAGAATTTAGTAACACTTTGGTCGGTATTTAGGGTAAGAAATCTGTGTACCAGTCTATTGACGACAGTTTTTCATTTATAATTGTGTAATTGGCCCTTTGTTTGTCCAATATAAGTAGAGTTGCAATTATTACAATTAAATTAAATTAATTGATAACATTTTGACTTAATAATCTCCTAAAATACTCGTTAAAATTATTGATACACTTTACATTAAATAATACTATTAAAACCCGTAGACACTGTTTGTACACTTACGGCCAAAAAAGTGGGATGAAAAAAATACAAATTATAACCCCTAAATTTACTGTGTCGTTCTATTTCTAAGTGCAACCCGTGCAGCATGCAATCCTTTCTTTTTTGCACTTTTTCTTCGAACAGACCAAGTTTTTTCAACTTTAAATCTTTATACAGGGACCGTAAAAAAAGACTGACTATTTTATTTTCTAGATAAAAATGTATTGTTTAAGTTAGAAATTTAAACAAAACGGTTTGTTGAAGTGTAAGAACAGGAGATTTATTTATCAAATATTATATGCCAGAACATACATTCTTCTAAGCGGCGAACGAAATTAAACATGACTCTAATAAGTAATTCCTACGGAATATATGGAATTTCTGCTTTAATGCTTGTTTTAAGTTCGTCAGTTGTTCTTGGTTTTGCAATATGAACTTTACTTTTTAGGTAGCCCCAAACAAAATAATCTGGCGCATTGCACTTAAATAATTGAATTAACTTTGATAAATTGTTCAACACAAAAAACACGTTGTGGCACTGGCCATGTGTCCATTTTGCTGTCAAAAAATTCTGCAATTGTTTTATACACCTCTCAAAAGCATACTATAGTACGTTTTTTTTCTATAAAAATTTTCAAGGTCAACATAAAATTGGCAAAACTGCTTTTTTTAAATTATTAGAAAATTTATTTTCGTCAGGTTTTTCTGTAAACGACTTTTGTCACTTTGACATTTAAAATTAAATTGTCAGTTTTTCTTTTTTGAAACTGAATACGCATAAAAACGGAATCTTTTAAAATTAAATGTAGTGAAGTGTGCAGAGAAACTGTTGGATCTGCATCTTAACACACCAGAAGAAGACGTGTACGAAAGATTAGCAAGAGTTTTTGACGCACATATTGAACTTTAATGCCAGATTTTAAATTTCCCACCAATTTTTAGTTCTAAAAAGTTACTAAAACAAATTTTGCCATCATATATTTTTTAAAGGAATCCAAATAATGCCAACATAAACCCTAAATTCTTTGACCTTCAAAATTTTTATAGGAAAAAAAACTACTTTATTTAAAATAATATAAGAGACAGCGATTGCTGTGACATTTAATTTGGTATTAGAAAATTAAATAATCAGTCCTTTTTGACAATCCCTGTATGACACTCACACTTCACTTACTTTCACTAGGTACAAATATAAGGAAAGCTCAGCGCGAATAATAAGTGATATAACTCCGTCAACATTTTATAAACCACCAATCTGCAGTCTTGTAGTCACTTCAGAAAGTCATTATAAAAGAATTTAAATAGAGCTTTGGAATTTTGGGCTTCCCGATAAGCGCTCAACGAACCACCTATATCATAATCCTTTAGCTCCATTCATATTTTGCTTCCTCTACATAGTACCAATAACATAGCAAGGTTACGACGTGTAAACGAAATCATTTAAAAATTACTTAGTATGGCTTGTTGTCTATCTTTAGGCGGTTTTAAAAATTCTTGACCAGTTAGAAACGAAATCTGAAGTTACTAAACAGTCACCTTAATAGGAAGGATTGCCACTTCACGGCCGCTCGTGTAAGATGTGTTGCAGCAACTATCGGTTGGAAGTAAACGCGCGGTGGTAGTCCACATCGGCGATAGTTCCTGTCGGATGTAAATCCACATCGGTGGTAATCCAAGTCGGTTTGTACACCAAGTCGGTGGTATTTTAGTTCGCTGACATTCATTTATTTCTTACAAACTTTAAAAGTCGGTAGTAACCCAAGTCGGTGGTAGTTCCTGTCGGTAGTGTTCAATACAGTTGTCAGAAGAGGGAGGAAATCCATATCGGTGGCGATCAACATCGGTGGTTTTGTATACAACCCGTTTATACCATGAACAGTGTTCCACATACCGAAATTGGATGAAAGCCATCGTACACTTAAAAGTGTGTCTCTTACATAAAAATTCCGCAAAGCTTAACTTCAAGTTGTCGACCAAAATTTCCTATGTGCTATTTCCGCTATCTTGATAAATGAGTGCGTTTGATTTTTTTGTGATAAATCGGTTCCTGTTAACACTACATAAAAATAATGTAAACATCTTTGTAAGAATTTTGAATGCTATACAATTTATGGTCTATTACTTTTTCGCGTAGGAGCGATATTTGTCGAGATATCGAACGCGAAAAGAGAGCGTGAAAGGGTCGAGATTTTTTTCCAGCTTCTGAGCTTGTGTCTCATTTCTCTTTCTATTTAGCGAAAAAGTAGCCATTATCAAACTTGTAGAGGTTGAAAATAGCTTCAATTTGAGCTATTATAAATTAATATGCGACTAAAATTACGACACACCTTCCTTTTACAGTGATCTTATAATTAGCCAAAAATTAGATTTTTAATTTTTAAGCATTTCTCAAAAACTTTCAAAAACCAAAAATTCTACAAAAATGATATAAAATAGAGCGTTAGTTTAAGAGACAAATTTTCTCTAAAATTTTAAGCTGAATTAAAAAATGTAATAATATACCGGGTGTTCTATTTAAAATAGGAGTTAATAAAAAAATAGAAAAGGAAACAAAAGAAACCCATTTTAAAAGTATGCAAATGGAAAATTACCTATCTCACGTCAATACACATTAGAAATGTAATAAAAATGTAACGTTTGAAAAAAATCGTTGTAGCCGTTTTTGAAAAAATCGAAAAAAACTGAAAAATCACAAGAGTAAACACCTACTTCCGGTCATGCGATTTTCTTCAAAAGCTTACTGTCGTATCTACATAGTATATAAAACATATATGTAAAGTTTCAACCCCATACCTCTTTTCGTTTTTGAGATATTCTGTTCACAGACAGACAGACACACAGACCAATGCACAAAAATATGTTTTTTGGGTTCAGGGGACTCTAAAACGTGAAGATCTGTTGAAAACTCAATTTAGAATTTTTGGGGTGAATCCTATACTTCCTTTATTGTAAAAGGAAGTAAAAATCAACAAAAAATAATTACTAAATCAGTATTAGAAATACATCTATTAAATAGTACTAGCAACCTAGTGAGACAAATGTCTCATTTAAAAAAACAAAAAAGACCGTTTTTCAAATAGAACGCGTATTAAATAAAAACTGTACCCAGACCTGGAAGGTTTCAAAGTGGTACGCCGCATCGGAACATTCTGGAAGCTGTCAAAGTGGTTGCCTAACCGATCGAGGTTTTAAGGAGCAGAGGGTCGCAGCTCCGTTTGGCTGCTGAAACAGCGTACTGACACTTCCGGTTTTCGAGAAATCACGTGATTTCTCGAAATCCGGAAGTGTCACGTCACTGAAATTCGGTTTCTGACCTGACATGACCATTCCAAACATATAACTTTCATAACTTTTTTCTCTATCTCTTACGGTTTGGCTGCTGAAACAGCGTCCCGGACAGACAAGTCTATTAGATAAAGGATACTAACTTTTATAAACGCTTGAAAACTTAAAAAGTAACACGAAAATAAACGCTGAAACGCATTCATATTTTCCAACAAAATTGAGTTTCATAAACGTATATAAACACTACAATTGTATAAAGCAGCATGTTATAAATATTTAAGCTGAATAATGAAGTTTTTATTGGATATTTAATCATTATCATAAAATTTGTTGACCTACATGAGAGCTCCAGTCCGCCGGAATTAGCCATTCTCCTTAGAATTTACGATTTTGCTGTACCAGCTGAAACCCAAAGTGTAGTTGTATAAAGTGCGTCTTTTTCTATAAAAATTTTGAAGGTCAAAGAATTTAGGGTTTATGTTGGCATTACTTGGATTCCTTTAAAAAAAATATGTTGGTAAAATTTGTTTTAGTAACTTTTTAGAAGTAAAAATTGGTGGGAAATTTAAAATCTGGCATTAACGGAGTTTTGTTTTTAGGTAATCTTTCGTAAACTTCTTCTTCTGGCATGTTAGGCTGCAGATCCAACAGTTCCTCTGCACACCTCAGAATTGCTTTTTTTACATTTAATTTTAAAAGATTCCGTTTTTTACGCGTATTCATTTTCAAAAAAGAAAAGCTGACAATTTAATTTTAAATTTCAAAATGACACAAGTCATTTACATAAAAACTTGACGAAAATAAATTTACTAATAATTTAAAAAATGCAGTTTTGCCAATTTTATCTTGACCTTGAAAATTTTTATAGGAAAAAAACTTACTTTACATGTTAAAAGAAGATTTCGGCTCAACAAAATCATTTTGTTTTTATTTTTATTCTCGAGTTTGTAAAAGCTGAAAATTACTTATTGAAAGTTATAGACGTTCAACCATCTCGTCCTTACTTTCATAGAACACGAATCATAAATATCAAACACCTCATTGAGATTGTTTCATTAATTTTTGTTAAAAATTAAAAAAAAATAATGGACAAACGATGAGTTATTTGAACCCGTGCAGCTAAAACCTGGGATCGGTCCTGACAATACTGACCAAAAATAAATCGTATTGTATGGTATCGCTTAGTGAAATATCGGTACAAAATATCGACTATCGAAAGACAGAGGAGTACCGGTACTTCAAAATATCGGATCGTAACTCATATCCTTATTTACAAGCACTAATATTCATAGACTATGTAAAAGAGCTATTTAAAGATGACCGAACCAACATAGATACACCTGAATGCATTACTGGTCCATCCATCACAACAGATGAGCTAAAGAAAGCACTGTCTTACATGAAAGAAGGAAAAGCGTCTGGCCCCGATGACGTACAAGTAGAACTTCTAAAACTCCTAGACGACGAAAACACCAAAAGGTTGACTGCTTTATTCAATAAAATTTACGATTCAGGCACTATCCCGACTGAATGGCTTAACTCTACGTTTCCCCAAGAAAGCAAATTCCAAAAAATGCAATGACTATCGAATAATAAGCTTAATGAGTCATCTATTGAAAGCAGTTTTGAAAATATTACACCAACGCCTATACGCACGTTGTGAGCAACATATGGGTCCTACACAGTTTGGTTTCAGAAGAGCAACAGGAACACGAGAAGCCTTGTTTTGTACACAGGTTCTCATCCAACGATGTAGGGATGTGAACTGCGATGTCCACATATGCTTTATAGATTACACAAAAGCATTCGACAGGGTACAACACCATAAACTTATCGAAATACTGAAAACAATTGGAATAGACGATAAAGAACTTCGCATTATAAAAAATCTCTACTGGAATCAAACTGCTCAAGTCAAATGTAAAGGAGAGTTTTCCAAGGCCATTGAAATCCAACGCGGTGTACGACAGGGCTGCATATTATCACCGCTTTTATTCAACATCTATTCTGTAGAGCCCTACTCAATACATCGAAAGGAATAAATGTGAACGGGGAGAGGATTAATAACATAAGATTTGCCGATGACACCATAATACTGGATGAGAATCTGGACGATCTACAAGAATTAGCAAACAAAGTGTCACAAAGTAGCCAGGAATTTGTTATCGACATCAATATCTCAAAAACGAAGTACATGGTGGTAACTAAAAACGTTATACCACAAGGACAACTACTTATTAATCAGAAAAGAGTGGAACGAGTCGAAACACTCAACTACTTGGGCAGCACAATTAACGATCAGTGGGATCACACATTGGAAATGAGGTGTCGTATTGAAAAGGCAAGAATGGCGTTCATTAGAATGTCGAAATTATTAAAATGCAGGGAGTTAAGTCTGAAAACTAGAATTAACACCTGTTACATAAGTTTTGGAAAAAACTTATAGATAAATATTATTTAAATTTAAGAAACCTTTATGAAGTAAACATAAGATAACAATAACTAATGGATCTTAAACTTTAATACCTGGCTGTTATATTGCTGCCAAGGGCCTTCTATCCTTAATAAGACGAAGTTTCTCTCTTACGTGTCGCATCAGCGTCTGGACGCTTTCTAAGTCCACTTCCCTAATTTTTGAAAAAATCTTTGCGGCAAGTGTTGTTGATTCCGGGTTTTCCACCTATTATTATACACCTACACCTTTCTTGCCAATACACCCAAAAAGTGTCAATTACCCTTGCCTGGGGGGTATTTCCTGGAGCCTCTGCATGGCTAAAGGTAAAATATTTCTCGTCATCCATGGCAATGATCCGGTTGTTAGCGAAATGGTAAAGTCTCAAAGCACGGCAACAACCAAGGACTCTAGCCAATTGTGCGGCGGTATACTTGCTTTTTCTGTATTTTAAGTCTTTTCTTGCTATCTATCGAGAAATTGTAGCATTCGAAACATGGAAACAACGGGATAGCTTACGGATGGACACCCCGATGGTGTTTTTGGAACGCTCGGCTAGTCTATTGACCTAAACTTCAGTTAATTTAAGTGGACGGCCTGTTGTTGGCAGGTTTATACATGGAATACCCTCTTCGCCTTCCCGAATAGTATGATATACATTAGTTTTTGAAATATTTTGCTCGCAAAGAATGTTTACTATATCTCGTTTCAGTAGCTGTCCAACCAGGTTGTAGACGGACTTTCTAATTTCTAGTTTATAAGCCATTTCTCAAACGACAAATAAAAATGTGAAATATGAAACAAATTGACAAAACCTCTAGCAACATGTTTCTCCATAGTTGACTAGATGTATTAGCTTTACTATGTCACAGAGGGCATGATAATTTTTTCCCAAAACTTATGTAACAGGTGTTAGATTACTCCGCTGCTACATCTTTCCCGTTCTCCTGTATGGCGTGGAATCCTGGACGGTGACAGAAGCCTCAAACAAAAGATTGGAAGCCTTTGAGATGTGGCTGTATAGACGCATTTTGCGAATATCATGGACCCAACATGTCACTAACAAAATGGTATTAGAACAACTAGGTAAATCTATGGAAATTATGAAAGTAGTTAAACAAAGAAAGCTCGAATACCTAGGCCACATTATGAGGAATGAACAGAGATAGAGACTACTACAGTTAGTTCTACAGGGGAAAATGGAAGGGAAGAGGGGCCCGGGAAGAAGGCGCATATCCTGGCTCAAAAACCTAAAAACGTGGTTCTCGACAACAACAACTTTACTTTTCCGAGCAGCTACGAATAAAGTTATGATATCTAGAATGATAGCATCCGGTAACGGATTGGCACGTGAAGAAGAATATTCATACTATAGTTTGCAGTTTTCCATAGACCTTTCGGGTCGGAAGTTCTACTTATTTGTTCAGTATAATAATTACACTTAGCTGTTCTTATTCGAGTTGGTAATACAGGGTGTCCCAAAAAGAATGGGACACCTATTGGTCAAAGATTCCTTAGGTTATAATAAACCGATTAAACCTAATACTAATACATTAGTACAAAGTTCCTTCAGTAAGAAGGTATAAGGACTTGGAAGTAAAATTTTTTATTTTTATATTAATTTCCGCAAATGTAAAGATATCGATTTTAATTTTGGTGCAGATGCTTACTACTATGTAATGCACTAATGGAATAATTTTCATAAACTAGACTTGACTAAGAGGTACTTTACCTATCTCTGAAAACCTTTTTTAGCTCTAACTTTGTAATCTGTAGCATTTTTTAAAATTTTAAGTTATTATCTGAAAGGGAATTAAAACCCGTAAAAATATAGTGCTCTTAGTTCATAAGCGTATAAGAAACCATTTGCCTTAAAATACCTATCAAAGGTTTTTGGATGTCAATCTTACAGATTACAAAGGTTTTCAGAAATAAAGTGCCTCTTATAGTCAAGTCTAGTTTATGAAAATTATTCCATTAGTGCATTACATAGTAGTAAGCATCTGCACCAAAATTCAAATCGATATCCTTACATTTGTGGAAATTAACATAAAAATAAAAAATAAAAAATTGAACTTTAAGGCCTTATAACTTCTTACTGGAGGGACTTTGTAGTAAGGTACATTAGGTTTAATCGGTTTATTATAACCTAAGGAATCTTTGACCAATCGGTGTCGCATTCTTTTTGGGACACCCTGTATATTGTAGTAAATTTTATAAGTTTATCGCATTTCACATGGTAACGTACTACATTTCTACATTCAAAATCGTTGAGTAACGTGGTATTTTTCACCATAGCAACCATTACAGCATAGCAACGGCGCATCGTTTTACGTTTGGCAACACTCAAGTGTAGTTTTGGTGGCACGGTCAGTCTATATTTATAATACTTGAAGTTATCAAATTAGCTTTTGCGTAAGTTTTGACACAGACTGACGCAAAACTTAACCTGCTAACCTCAAATTTGACAAAGATTTACAGTGCCACCAACATTACACTTCAGAGCGATTTTTTCGCCAGAAAGTAACGTTTTGTCGGTCAAGATCGGAAAACGGGCATCAGGGACCGGCAATAGTAATTTACGTTACAAGTATAGAAAGTGGAGCTTTTCAATACGAGTGAGGAATTTCGAGACGAGTATGGAAAAGCCACTTTTATACGAGTTTCGTACAATATTTTTTCGTACACTAGCATACAAAACCGAATACTAAATTTATCCTCGTATATAGCAAATAAGTAGAGTAATGTTATTATGTACGTAACGTTTTATATGTGTTGTAACTAAGGAAACCGCAAAATACTACTTTGCCGTACAAATACCGCAAAGTGCAACTTTCTGATTAATAAATTGTACGGCAAAGTAGCTCTTTCAATGCTAGTGTACGAAAAAAGCTTTTTCCCGCTGCTGATCATGTAAGTCAGTAATACAGCCTTAGTAACAAAACGTGTAAGTCGGTGATTATATTTGTTTGCTGCTTTTTCTTGACAACGGAACTTAATATTATTATTAAGTTCCTAGGATAATAAAATTAGCAAAGCATGATGCAGATTTAGAAGTTTTGTTTCTAAATTGCAAGTGTTTATGTGATATGTGACACCCATAGGTAACACGACTCACGAAAATTAATCCTGGTGACAGGTGACAAACTATTTTTTCAAAAATCTGGGAAAATTTTGATAGGCAGCGGGAAAAATATTATAAGATAACTCGGAATGTATCGCCTATTAACATTTTCGGCAAGCAACAAGCCGCGACTTCGTCTTGGCTTGTACTTGCCTACCTCAAATGTTAATAGGTCCTTAAATTCCTTGTGACTTAAATAGCTATTACCAGTCCCTGATGCCCTCGTTACTATGGAAACAAGTTGGTGTTATTGTTTGGATAAGTCAAATAATAGATACTAATGTTATTTTTTTTAGTTTTTAAAAGTAAATTTGCAAGTTTGAAAGTATGGACTCGGATGTCGTAAAAAAATATTGTACGATACATGACCGTAAAGTGTTTTGCAGGCCTCCCCCCTGGAATCTGCTTGGTTCGACTTACAAAACACTACATTCCGGTCTTATAACGTAAATTACTATTAAGCAATGCTGCAATTTTTTATGATTTTTCCGATGTTATCACTCGTGTGCACTGGAAACTGAGGAAAGACTTGCAATTAAAGTTTTTGTGTACCAAATATTCACCTTCCAAACTAAAAACAAAATGCAAGTTAATGGCCAATCACCCTTGCAAAGCCCACCTTACTTTTTGCATAATTTCTCTCGTAATCCATTTGTTTTAAGGCGGCGGTCGTGAGACAGAGGTGGGAACCGACGGAATTTAAAGGAAAATGAGATTCAACCCGGCTGGGTCTCCTGCGGCAAAACTGTTGCAGAAATAACGAACCGATTTATCAGGAAACTTGCACACAGGCCATGCCGTCTGCCTTTGTGCGTCCCTCATTACTTTTCGCTCTAGGTTAAAAATTAAAAGCATTTACTTTGCCGAGCTCCATGCATTAGACGCAAACTAAATTTTTGTGACCTGGAAATTTTTGCTCTGGCGCTTACTATTTGATCTACATGAACTGTTTGTAATACTTCGTGGAAGTTTTGACATCCAATACCAAAATGTATTATAGAAACCTTTTTACTGCAAATTCAGTAGAACGGCCTTTTTATTGTTTTATGAGACAACTTTTATTTCCCTGGAATTATGACTCTTCATCTCTTCCGTGCACATGTTTGATTTTTTCTTTCTTAATTATTTAATACTAGCTGAAACCCGCGGCATATGCCGCATTTAAAATGTACGACAAATGTAATAACTTTTGTTGCACTAAAAAAAGTTTTAAAAGCACGCTAGAGATTGGCAGTAAGGAAAAGTTCCAAAAAATATATTTTCAAATGGAAAGTCTCTGGAAAGGAAACGCTCGCCTCTGGAAGGCGTCCTAATTAATACGACGTTGTTAGATGCAGTCAAAAAAAATCAGGAAAGAATTAATACTCTTATGAGATTATATGTGAGAATTATTTGTGCCACCGAAATAATTTTCAGCTGCTTGCAATCTGTGTTTCTTTTCAGGTTTAAGCCGTTGAGCGTCATAAAAATATAAATGCGGTAACTCAAGTCTCCAGTTACGCCGTTACTGTTATTGTTAAATAACTCGATTAATTATTTCTTTGTCATTTTAAACTGACATTATTATTATTAACTCTATAATAGCAACCATAAGTAACTGTTTATAATGTTTATATGCTAGCGAGTTGTTCTTAAATCGCTAGTGAATTAATAGTAGATTGTTCTACAAGTTAAGAAAAGTGAGAGTTTTCCAGCGAATGTAAAAGTTTTACATGAACATGGAAGAATCATTTTTCCAATGTGTTGGACATGCAATTTTTCCGTGTAGTTGACAAAAATATCTTTTTAAATAATTTTGGTCAAAGTATGGAAGCGCAATGTTTACTGTACTGTATAAATACAGAGTCCGGCAACAAAGCGGGGGTGGAAGATATTTCTAAAACTATGAGAGTTACATGAATATTGTGTATATAAAAGTTGTAAGTACAAAAATGGTGGACATTACTAAAATATTTTTGATTATACAGAGTGTCGCAAAAACGTATGGCGAATCAAACTACTTTTTTAAATAAAATGCCCTATTTTTGGGTAGCTTAAAAGTTTTGTATTGAAATTCTCATCATTTTCATATAAAGTTGTGTGGGTCGAACGTCAACTGTTTTGGAGATATTAACGATTTTATGCAAAAAAATGCTGAACTTCAGGCGACTGAAGCGACAGAAAACAATTGAATGAAGAAAAACGTTACCAAAAAATTATAATTTTTGTAAACTATCTTTCAAATGTAAAATGGTGGATCTGGGTATTAATGTTATATAGGGTGCTCAATATTTGCAAATTTAATAATTTCGATATTTTTTTCAAATGGAACGCCCTGTATATTTTTTATTTTTGAAGAGTCCTTTTAATGAGCTTTCTTTTGATATGTTACTTCATACTTCTGAGTTCAACTGTTTTTCAGATATGTGTGTTTGAACATAAAAACAATTTAAACCCCGTAAGATGCTTTACTTCAAGGGATAAAAAACAAACGCCCTTAAAATAGTGATTTAAACGCATGATCTCTCTAAAAATAAAAACACAAAACCAGGTTTAGAAAATATAAATTCAGTCAGTGTTGATACAGGAAATTATAAACAAGAAAAAAAACGATAAATGTAGGAATAAATTAATTCCACGGTCAAATTAAATCAGATAAAAAAAAGAAAAGCCAATACACCAAAAGCTTATACGTAATTACACTAAATGTTCAAATAGTTCTCCTTTCCTGCTTTGAGTATTAAAGCTGTACAGAGAATTCATAATCTGCAAATATAATTAGTTTGATTTATTTAAATGGAACACCCTGTATATCCCTGTATTTTTAAAAAGTACTTTTAATGAGCTTTCTTCTTCCACTTCATTTCCTTTCTCAAAATTCGGTCGATTTTCAGATTTAATTTTTTCCTGCTTTTTTTGCTTTTTTCGTATTGGTTATTTCTAGTTTTGAGTTCTGGTTCAATTTTTGTATTTTAAGCTTGGTTTTATCTTTTGTTTGAAGAATTCAAGTGTTTAAATCATTATTATAAAGGCGTTTGTTTTTTATCCCTTGAAATAAAGCATCTTAAGGGGTTTAAATTGTTTTTTATGTTTAAACTCGCATATCTGAAAAACAGTTGGAACTTAAGAGGTATGAAGTAACATATCAAAAGAAAGTTCATTAAAAGGGCTTTTCAAAAATACAAAAATATACAGGGCGTTTCATTTGAAAAAAAAAGAAATTAAATTTGCAAATATTGAGCACTCTGTATAACATTAATACCCAGATCCACCATTTTACACTTGAAAGATAGTTTACAAAAATCATAATTTTTTGGTAACGTTTTCCTTCATTCAATTGTTTTCTGTCGCTTACAGCAGCCGCCTGAATTGCTTTTTAATGAATTAATTATTTTTATAATTTCCTCAGTGGCCACAGGTTCAAATTCCAAAAATGCTTCTACTAATACATTATTTGAGTAAAAATTATATAAATCTTCATCAACTGGCAAGTTAGGTATACTATTTATATAATACTTATTAATTTCATCTACATTCGGGATATCAGTATTGTTTTTATTTTTATTAGAATTTGAGCTACCCACATTCAACCTTTTCAGTTCATTCCACATTTCTTTACTGCTGCTATGAGTAGCTTTAAATTGAAAGTAAGCTTGTTTTTAATTTTTAATTGCTAAGTTTGTATAATTACGGAGCAGCTTGTAATAATCCCAAGCAGTCTCATTTTGTTGTTTTATATACTTACTTTTCGCTCGATCTCTTAATTTCATTAACAATTTAATGTTATCTGTCAGCCATGGGGCAGGTTTATATTTAAAGGTAATGGATTGCCATGGAGCATGCTCGTTAAAAAGATTAATTAATTGATTGTTAAAAAATTCAACCTTATCGTTAACATCATGCATGTAATATATCTTATGCAATGGTAGCATTTCTAAGTCTGCGTTAAATTTACTCAAATTAAAATGCTTAAAACTTGTAAATACATGAGCCACAGGGGCATACTTAGGAAGTTTCATGTTAATGTGGCAGTACACAAGTTCGTGATCTGATAATTCTACGTTTTTCACACCCGACTCCATAATTAACGCTAAAGACGATGTAATAATCACATCCAACAAAGACATTTTATTTAAACCAACTCTAGTAGGTTCCCTTATAACTTGATGAAAGTTAAATGTTAATTACTTTAACTGAATTGTTTACGTTCACGTAAACTCTTCCATCGCGTGTCCACGCCTTCCCCTTTCCTACAATTTTTTGGGATTCTTGTAACAGCTGTAGATTTGCCCTTGTCAAGTCTTCCTTAATCACAACCCTGGTATTCTTCAAGAGAGATTTTTAGAGTAGACTGCCTGCCGATATCTGTAACTCGAAAAACTCACAATGATTGGCTAAAATGGACACCGTTTTAAAGCTGAGATAAATTCGATTCTTTTTCGTTGAATGCTTGTTGCTCTATCTCTTAAAGGAAAATGGTGGGGGGTGTCCGAACATTTTCGGAAATAAATGTCAGTAACTTCATAATGGCTGAACGGATTTTGTCAAACTTGGAGTCGTTGAAAAGGGCCTTTCTTAGGCTATGAACGCTGCCTTGAGCAGATTGATTTAGATTGCTTGTGTCGCCGCTAGAGGGCATTTTGCGACAACACTACAAATGAAATGGATTTTTTCAAAATAATTAAATGCAACGATATCACTTTTATAGCAACAAAAGATAGCCAAATAAGGGTCTAACACGCTAGTGAAAACCGCATTTCGATATTTCTTTCCTAACCTATAATATCAGTAAAAGAAATTAAAAACATTATTAAATTCTAATTATCGTTCTTTTAGCCAAATATATATAAATTTACTGTTAAAATACCAACATTATATTTAAAATGTCAATAATAATTAATACTCATTCAATATGATTGAATATTGCCCAGCTGTCCACACGAAATTCGAAATTTTTAAAATCCAAGTGTGCTTTGGAAAACAAAATAGCAAACATTTTAATGGTGGTGTTTAAGGGTCGATCATATTAAGATTGCAGTTGTTTATAGTGTATTTTGGTGGCCTTATTTCTAAAAAATGCCTTTTCCACTGGTAGAAGTGTTTGAAATGTTTCGTGTTTATTTTCAAAACAATGAACTGTTTCTGTTAGAATCTATGCGATGATTGACACATAAACACCACCATTATAATTTTTGCTATTTTGTTTTCCAAAGCACACTTGGATTTTAAAAATTTCGAATTTCGTGTGGACAGCTGGGCAATATTCAATCATATTGAATGAGTATTAATTATTATTGACATTTTAAATATAATGTTGGCATTTTAACAGTAAATTTATATATATTTTTTTAAAAGAACGATAATTAGGATTTAATAATGGCAGGTATTGGCACGGCCAACTAAATTACTATGGCCTGCACATAGGGAACACCTCCTGTAGCCACCTATTGTGGGAATTTAAAAGCATTTAGTGTGTTTCTTAGCTCAAATGTCAAAATCTGACGTTTAACTTTAAAAGGTTAGTTGCACCATGAAATCTCAGTTTATTGTTTTTGTTGAAATTTAACACAATTTATAATAAATCAATACATAAAGTAAGTTAATTTGTGGAAGTTTTAATCCACCGTCTTCCAAATAAATTAAACGCAGCAAGGGTCCTGGTACAGTAGTTGACAATAATGGGGGATGCAATTATCACAGGTAATCTTTTGTTGTATTTTTAATATACAAATGCTATGGATGCTGAATAAATGTTGGTTTCAGGCATATCGTTGATTTCTAAACTTTGGATTTTCAACCGTAGTTCTACTGGTAATAACAATTCTTCGCTGTTGATGGATGCTGTTTGGAGAGATGACAGTTGGGCAATACTACTAATAAAACTAAAATGTTCTGCGCTATTTGAACTGGCAGATGATTTAGCTATTCCACAGCGCAAAATTTGTCTTAGTGCATATTCTGCTGTTCGGCTATCTGTAGCTTCATTGAGAGAAAGTTACTTAAACTGCATCAGAACTGAATACTCGTGTTAATACATAATAGAAGCCAGCTTGCTCAAGAAGAAATTCTATGTACCTATAAATAAGTAGTACTTTCTGAAGGGAATTCTAGAGCGTGTGCGGTTTCCTTTATCAATCCTGGTAGTCCCGCACTACATGAACGTAAGGTGCAATGCTACTATCCAAGGGACGAATGTATTGACTTTTGTTTGAAACGTGTATTTTGAAAAAATTATAAATATTCTTCATGTATGTAGTATTAACGTTAAGAAAATTATTGTCACCGGATTCTTTCAAAAATTTAAATGAACTAGTCACTGTAGGAGCAAATATTCGGATAGCTCGCAGAACATTCATCTTTTCAAAATTTGTGGGATATAAATGCATTCTTGTTAAATATTGAACAGATTTAACTGGTAATCCCTTCTGTAAATTATATAACAATCTCAAATACGTTGAAGTAATTTTCCATTCGAGGAATACATATCACGTTCTAAAAACAAATTTCTGCCAATTTTAAAGTACGACAATAATCGAATAACAAAAATAGTGGTGTGGCGAAAGAAAAGGATGCTCAATGTAATTTCTAATTGATCCCCCACTTAACATTTTAAAAAGTGCGACATTAGATGAAAAATTGTCCATTACCAGTCGCAACACAACAAAACCACAATCAGTTAAAAGTTGGAGAAATTACCACTGTTAACAAGCTGCTGTGGTTCGAAATGATTTTTACATAAGGCTGTATAGTCTGTAATTTTAGAGATATGTGCAATAAAAATGTAGTTAACATGCAACATGTAGTTTTTTTACAGTTTATTAATACCACAAAATTCTTGTAAAAATTCAACCCATTGCTGCCGAACACACAATTCACTAGGCAGTTGGCACTAACCATTTTAAAATTTAGTAGAATATTTTCACAACTAAAGCTGTACACAGAGCTGGACTGAGTGTGGAGTGAAAGTTAAAAAGTTTTTCGGCGATAATGAGAAGACCTGAACTGTTACGATAGTGATAACCTTATGGGTGCCAATGGTTAACTGCACAGCTTGTTTAACCTTTATCAGCAGAAACCCGAAAGGAGTTTGTTGTGAAGGCTTCAAAAAACAATACCATGCTTCTTATATGGAAAAAAACGACGATATTATTATACCGGGGCTACTATAGAAATTCTCCCAATGTGCAAAGAATTGTCTGGTGCTTGATATTGCAGGTGTTCAAAGCCTGCTTGAGATAAAACTGTTTTGTAATTGGGTATTTATACTGTAAAACAGGTTAAAATAAAATTATATTCAATACTTCTAACAAGCAGAGTACTAATAAGTGCTATAACTATTTTGATTGTTAGAATAACATTTAAGTTGTCAATACATTTTCAAAGGTGACTTAATCTATTCATATTTCAATTTTCGACATTGGAAAAATAAGCATTTCTATAGAAACAACATATGCTATTGTATTGCATATGTCCAATATTTAAATTTGCCGCCATACATAAAATACGTTTCAGTATTAATTACTAGATGTCTCTAGGTGGTGTTCCCTATGTGCAGGCCATAGTATTTAATTTAGTCGGCCATGGTATTGGCAACTGAATCCAAGCGCTACGCCACCATGCGGTAGAATTTTGAACTGTGTCAATGAGGTCGAAATTTAAACTCGCATTGAGCTAAATGATTTAAGCTAATTATTTGATGGCTTATAACAAAGTTACTAATGCCAGAAATGTCTTTATACTAGGGAATATTTATTCTGGCAACTTTCTCCTCTGACTCAGACCTACAACTACCCCGCTAATGACTATTTAAAATTTAAATTCTTTTACTTTTATTTTCGAGCGCAGCTGAAATACGTTGGTACATGCCTACATTTACCTTGCTTGTTCTTGTTTTTACTAGGTTTGTTCTTGCTGAAGTTCAGTGTCTTGTTTATGTTTATTAATTTATTGTTTATATTTTTAATAACGGGATATCTTTAACGTAAAAATGGATCGTGAACGTGAGGGAGCTAGATTTTCTCCTGTACCAAATAAATCGAAACGGTTTTGTTGCGTGTATGGTTATAAATCACTATCAAAACGCGATACAACTGTGCGGTTCCATAAGTTTCCTAAAGAAGAAGAATTTGTAAAAATTAATAATCAGAAAGCAGATCGGCGAAAGGAATGGATTCGTTTAGTTAGAATGGGGAAAAAAGTTACAGAAAGTATGCATGTTTGTTCTCTGCATTTTAAAAAAGAAGATTATATTCTTCCTGGTGAGTACAATACTTATTATCGTAATGATATAAATTAAAATTTATAATGCAAAACCAATAACACAAGACGTAAACGCAAAACAAATTCTGCGCGTGTAACGAACTTATTTATTTGTACTATTGATGACTAATACGTGACTATTAAAGTATCATTAGAACATCTTTAACTACATTCCATAAGACTTTAAATTCCCCAATAGTTGCTGTGTGTAACAAATACTACCTACTAGAAATAGAAACTTTGTAAATAATGCAGCATGACTTAATAGCCATTGATGTACTCACGGCTGGTGAAATTAATTATTTCTATCAAAACAGCTCTATTAAAGTCCCATTTAAACATCTTTAATTAAAATGCATATCATGAAGACTTACAATTTCTCAATATTAGGCCCGTAAAATTATTTAAGAAAATACTAGAAATCTGTTAAATGCAGCATTGGTATATTTACGCACTACTGATTAAATTATTTATTTATGGTAAAACAGCCCTATTAAAATCCCGTTTACACATCTTTAATTAAAGTGTATACCATGAAAGCTTAAAATATCCCAATATTATGCCCCTAAAATTATTTAAACGAATACTAAAAAACATTTAAAATCTGCGTTTAACTAGGGAAATACATAGGCTTTAAGAATCGTACCTACTTAGAGCGGCCATTTAACTAAGCTCCGCCTTCAGTTCACTTCCCAATACTGAAAATATTCCCAAAGATGCGACATTATTTCGAGTTTTAATTTCTTTTACTGATATTTTAGGTTAGAAAAGAAATATCGAAATGCGGTTTTCACTAGCGTGTTAGACCCTTATTTGGCTATCTTTTGTTGCAATAAAAGTGATATCATTGCATTTAATTTTTTTGAGAAAATCCATTTCATTTATAGTGTTGTCGCAAAACGCCCTCTAGCGGCGACACAAGCAATCTAAATCAATCCGCTCAAGGCCGCGTTGATAGCCTAAGAAAGACCCTTTTCAACGACTCCAAGTTTGACAAAATCCGTTCAGCCATTTTGAAGTTACTGACATTTATTTCCGAAAATGTTCGGACACCCCCCACCATTTTCCTTTAAGAGATAGAGCAAAAAGCATTAAACGAAAAAGAATCGAATTTATCTCAGCTTTAAAACAGTGTCCATTTTAGCTATCTGTAATATAAGAATATTTCTCAAAAAAAGGGATTTAAAATTCAAGAATGCGATTACGCCCCCTGGCGGCCATTCTAGAAACTTAAAAATAATTTCCAGCATTTTCTCTTGGCCGCTTTAGAAATAATTTTTTTTACCCCAAGTCTTTACGACAATTACTTTTCGAGATAGGGCCGAGTGCCCTTCTTAATTGGCCACTCGGTACCTACAATGTGACATCAGTTACCACTTTGATTACGATGCAAATATTTGATTAAACTTTCTGACATTTCTTAAAATTTGACAAAAATGATAAAACCCTTTTGCGTACTTCCTGCGTTTGGTTTTCTATTGTGTTTTTTCATCAATTTCCTTCTAGTTCTTTTGTTTATTTTTGTATTTACATTTTTTGCATTCATGGTTTAATTTGTTGATTAAGTTATTCGTTTTTATTGTTTACGATTTGGTCTGATGTTGTTAAAATGGGAAGCGGTTGTACTGCAACTTGCAAATATACCAATCGGGGAAAATCTTATCATGAATTTATCTAAAATAGTTTTATGAAGGAAATGGTTTGAAAGCTTAATTTAAATCATGGTACTGATCCTTCAAACAATGTACTTATCTGCTAATAATTTCTATTTTTATTTAAATACAGTTAAACAATGAAAGCTGCAAGAAAGAACTGTTATTTGTAGCTTACATTTTGAAGAAATTTGTTTCCTTGTAACTTTTTCTGGGTCAGAACCATTAAAGTACACTGCAGTAGCTGCACTTTCTTTGATTCATTTACAAATGAACAGCCAATAAAACAAATACCTTTTAAATGTTCAATTTAAAAAATCTTTGAATGGTAAACTACACATAAACTACACATAAACTACAACTATACAATAGCATACAGAATAAAATACTTCATTACTGTTACCATCTAGTAACATCTTCCAAATTTATAAGAATAATACGATTATCAGTATATTACACTGACTACATTTACACGGTAATTTAACGCTGGTGTTATTTAAACCGTTGTTATTAAAACTCGTGTAAAACGTGCGTTTACACAAGAGGTGCTGTACAGGCGTTGAAGTGTACGTCGGTGTTATCTAAAACCTCGTCGCAGTGTGACCAACTGCTTCGAGATTTTCCATTTGTAACTCTGTCAGATGCTGTCTGTTATTATAAAATTATAAACATAACCGCTATAACCTACAAGATTAATAACACAGCTGATACAATTCAACGGAGTGACGTTGGTGTGGTTGACAACCGCGACTCAGAACAACCAACCGTCTTTACAATTATGTTGGTAGTCCTGTTTCAAAACGGGTGTAAGTCGAAAGTATCCATTTACACGGATATTTTACACCTGCTTACTAACGTCACGCCTCTTGGCAAAGTGGTGTAGCGTTAGTAAACCGGTTCTGGTAAAACCGGCGTTAAACCCCATTTACACTACAATTTACACCGGTGTTAACAACAACCGATGTTGTAACACCGGTGCTAGCGGACCGTGTAAATGTAGTCACTCTATTTAGAGCACAAAGCAACCACTAATAGAGCGATTTCTCAAACAGTAAGCTTGAATAAAAGTTTCAGCGCCCTACAACGGGTGGGCCAGAAACTATTCCAGCAAGGCGGCAAAATTTAAATACGCCATTACTACGATATTTGGATTAATCAAGGATATACCGTCAACACCAATACAAATTTTGCATATACATAATTTGCCTTCATCAGAATCTCGATTTTAAAGTTTTGAACCGCATAAATCGGAATATGCAAAATCTTTATAGGTTCTGAAGTTTACAATAATTATGGAAAATTCAAACAAAATATTTGCGAATAACAAATATATTTAAGTAATTCAAATAGCAATATTGTTTAATAGGTATTGTCAATCTTACAATAGTCGTCCTCAATTGCAACAATTTGCTTTGGTTCAAAATGCTTTTCACGCATTTTAAATGATTTGTCGGTGTCAGTTTGACGTATGAGTTTACTATTTACGCACTTTTCAAACGGCGGACAGGTGACACCAGCGCCTCCTGTCGGATGGGCCAACCTCTAACAATTATTTGATTTGACAGATGCATTCAGAGAACGCTTCTATTAGTAGGTTTTTCTATGCCGTTGGGAAACTTGTGTCTCCTACACTAAATCGGCACAATTTGAAACAACACTTCTTCACATACCGGCCCATAATTAATTATAGTTTGGTTCACAACCTTGCCGAGTGGCGACACTAGCGCCCTCCGATGGGTGGGCCAGTCCCTAACAATTATTTGACAGGTGCATTTAAGAAACTCCTCTATTAGTGGTTGCTTTGTGATTTAGAGCAAATCTGTGAGCTATCCGAAAAATACCTCCTTGAAAATATTCTGCCGAATTCTTGAAGTTCAAAACCTCTAAAGAAAAATATTAAAACTATAAATCTCTAAGATGTACACTTGCTTTCAAAACTTTCGCGTACACCTATTTTTCGCTGTATTAAATTAGGGTTGTAATTAATCAACTCTGACATTTAAATTGTTGAAAAGTCAAAATGCCTCGCCTCTGACAGGGCACATGCTGTCAATGTCATTTTTAACCAAATCTCAAAATTACCCGTTCACACAGCTAAAATTTTGCAAAATCGTTACTTGATTTTGAATGTGTAAGCGAAAGTTTTGAAAGCAAGTGTACGTGCACAACACTATAAATAAATTACCCAATTTCTATTTATATTAAATTCAAGACAATAGGTCCTTATTCTAGTAATAACTGCATTTAAAAAATCATTTTTTAAACACTTATTTGCCTTGACAACCGCTGTCATTTAATTGTCATCATGGGTACGTAGCGCCACAACTACAGTCGGTTATATACACTACCGTTGTAGTTATTAACGATGTAAGGCCGTTAGTAAGCATCTAACAAACGAGAATGAATTTGTGGCCGAGGCTAATGAATTTACCTGAGTTAGTTAGATTCGATAACGGCCGTATATCATTGAATACTTTTCATGACACCTACCAAAATTGATATTTTAGTGCAATTTAAATGAAAAAAGTTAGATAGTATTAGTAACGGGTGTTAGAAAAATCGTCTTATCAGAGTCACCTATGGAAAAAAATTACGTTTGGCAATACTGAAATGTATTGTTGGTGACACTGTAAGGCTATGTCAAATTCAATGTTAGTAGGTTAGGTTTTGCGTCAGTTTTTTTGACACAGATGACGCAAAACCTAACCTGCTAACCTCGAATTTGAGATCGAGGCCGTCAGGCCGAAGCTAATGTTTTATCAGAGTTAGTTAGATGCGATAACGGCCATATGTCATTGAATATTTTTCACAACACCTAGACAAATTGAAATTCTAGAGCAATTTAAATGAAAAGGTTCAACAGTATTAGTAACGGGTGTTAGAAAACTCGTCTTATCAGAGTCACATATGGAAACAAATCAAGTTTGTTAAATCATGTGTGTTGGGTTGGGTTGGGTCGGGTCGGGTCGGGTCGGGTCGGGTTGGTTTGGTTTGGGTTGGGTTGGGTGAGGTTAGGTTAGGTAAGGTTACGTTAGGTTAGGTTATGTTATGTTAGGTTAGGTAAGATTAGGTTAGGTGGCGCACAGTGTGACTTGTTATTAGGCCCCAGAGTGTTTTCCACGAAGAAAAAATTTTTTCACGCTTCGCAATTAATTTTCAGTCGGATGGTTCCTTATTTTCGTATATATTTTGCTTATGGCTGAGGGGCGTTTTTCAAAAACTTGATTGTGCTGTATCTAAGTAACCATTGGTTTAGGTTAAGTTAGGTTAGGTAAGGTTGAGCTTCCCCCAACCCTTTGCCACCCCTCCAAAATTTTCTTCCCTCCCATTTCCCCCCCACAAATGCCTTCCTTTTGTGGGTCGCCCAAATCCGGGGTAAAAAAATACCCCCCCTTTTTTGGTTCGTCCAAATCCGGGGTCAAAACTTTTTTTGACTTTTGCCCCGCTCCCCAACTCCCCCCCTCTTGAATGGCGCCCACCGGGGCTATCCCCAAGGGGACAAGAGCGCGAGACGCGAGTGCGTGCATCGCAGAAGTCCACAAGCTTCTGCGAAAGCATACAAACACTTTGGGTGAAGTAAAATTAGCGGTGCTGGCCCTGATAGAAAATATCAAGGCCACACCCACGAGGAGAGCACCGTCGCAGACGTCTACCCTCCTACCCGCCACGCCGACGGCGGCGGACTTTGCAGATCGAGAGGGCAAAGACGGGTTTGCGCGCGCGATGGAAGCCCTCAAGGCATCCTGGGAGGCGAACTTTGCGGCCTTATCCCAGGAGACCAAGAGGGCTGCCGATGGGATGAAACGGATCACGGAGGGACTCTTCAAAGCCAGGACGGTCCTGACGAACGTCGCCCATGACATCGACGAGCTGAGGAGGTCCGGTCTCGAGACTAGCACGGCCCTCCCGTTCCATGACTTCACGGCCATCAACGACTTGACGGCTGCGGTGCAGGAACTGATGGCGAAGGTGAGCGAGATCGGTGACTCGAACAGGGAGAAGGCCCCTAACGCGGAACTCGCCGGCGCGATCGCCTCCCTAACAGAGGAAGTCCGGGAGCTTAAGGCGGAACAAAGAGAAATCCGGAGCGCCCAGGTGGAACCGCACTACGGCCCGGAGACACAGGAAATGCGGGTGAGGCTTAAGGCTCTTCTCGAAGTCCCGCACCCAACCGCAACGGCCCCGGAAACCGGCCCACCGGTGGTCGACCCACTGACCCTGCCGAAGGTGAGAATGTCCCTCCAGGCAGCAGGGGATAGCGCCAGGATAGCTGCAGAGGCTGAGGCGGGAGAAAGATACTTGCTATCCCACTTGAGGGAACCGTCAGTCCTGAGGAGCATACAACTGCTTCTCACCTTCCACCATGAATACCCCGATGCCACACTCGAGGGCAAGACTGCGGCGATGCTGTCGGCCTCGCTGGCTCAGGAAGGGCTCCCGAGGGATAGGGAGAAGATGTTATACGCCAAATACATCGAGGCGTTCTGCCTCAAGGGAACCGAGCCCGGCAAAGAGCTAATCACCTTCGCCAACCACATCAGGACGCAGTGGAGACAGGGGTTACAGAAAGAGCGCACTAATATGGCTGCATACATTTTGCCACTGAAGCAGCAGGAAAGACCGGGACCGTTCACCACACCAAGTGGCACGGTTTTCCGGCGGATATGACGCGTTCCGGGAGACTAGCAACCCCGGCGAAGAAAGGGACCAGGTTTATCCAGGCGAACCTCCACACGGCCCGCGCGGCTCAGGACCTCCTCATGGCGACGATGCAACAGAGGAAAATCGACGTCGCCCTGGAATCGGAACCGAACCAAGGAAGGAGAGACGACTGGTTTGAGGACACCACTGGTAGGGCCGCCATCTACCTGCCAGCAGCCCGCACTATCGAGGGCGCAGTAGGGGGTGCGGAGTTCGCCTGGATCAGGACGGGGGGAGTAGCCATCTACAGCTGCTACTTCTCCCCAAACGACGAGCTGCAGACCTTCGAAAGGCAGCTGGACGACCTGGTCGCGAGTGTTAGGTGCCAGGGGGGCACGGCCATCGTGGGCGGAGACTTCAACTGTAAGTCTCCAGAGTGAGGCGCCCTCGAGGAGTGTCCAAGAGGAGAGACGCTAATGTCGGCGTTCGCACACCTCGCACTGGTAGTGTGCAACAAGGGAACAACACCGACGTTTGTGAGACCTGCGCACCGAAGCCAACCGGTGCAGGAGGACTGCGCAAAGGCTCAGAAGATGGAACCTCCCATCAGAAGATGAGGAGGAAAGTTACCGCCAAGCCAAAAAGAGGCTCTCCATAGAGATCAAGGAAAGCAAGCGCCGCTCCTGGAACTAGCTCCTCGCACAAATAGAGGAAGACCCATGGGGACTGGCCTACAAGATCGTTCGGCAGAAGCTCAGGGGGAAGAGGTCACAGCCAGGGCTCACCCCATCAAGAGTCCGGGAGATAGCACAGTCGCTGTTTCCCAGCCACGACCGACTCGACGTGCAGAGGATGGACTGCCCCCATGAAACGCTCGAGCCATTCACCGTCGATAAGCTGAGAGTGGCTACCATCCGAATCAACGTCGACAAAGCGCCAGGCCCCGACAACGTCCCGGCGAAAGCAATCAAGATCGCCGTTTCCGCGGAGGAGCCCGCGTTCTTGGAGGTGTTCAATGGTTGCCTCGCATCCGGAACTTTCCCGGACATTTTGAAAGTCGCGAGGCTGGTGCTGATCAGGAAGGGAGACAAGCCCGTGGAAGACCCTTCCTCGTATCGGCCCATATGCCTACTGGACCATGTTGGAAAGCTCCTGGAGCGGATGATCCTGAACCACCTCAACGCAAACATCGAAGAGAGCGGCGGACTGTCGGACAGGCAGTTCGGCTTTAGGACGTTCAACCATCGACGCCCTCACGGCCATCACGAGCGGCCCAGGAGGCTCGTAGCGGTACGTGGCGTACGAGGAGGTTTTGCCTCATCGTGACGCTAGACGTGAGGAACGCTTTCAACTGCACGGGCTGGAGATGAATCCTCGAGGCCCTCCGGAGGAGAAATATCGAGCCCCACCTCTTTAACATCGTTGCATTCTACCTGAGCAACAGGAGGATTATGCTCGGTGCAGAAGATGGGTCATCGGAGGTGATCGAGGTGACCAGTGGAGTCCCGCAGGGCTCGGTGAAAGGACCTACGCTGTGGAACGTGATGTACGACGGCGTCCTGGATCTGCTCATGCCGGACGAGGCCACCCTGTACGGATTCGCGGACGACCTCACACTGGTCGTGTTCAGCAGGGAGGCGGACACGGTGGAGACGATAGCCAACGAGGGGATAGAGAGAGTGCTTCGATGGACATCGGAACGAGGCCTAACTCTCGTCCCGGAGACATCGGAGGCGGTAATGGTGAGCGGAAGGAGATGCCCGCAGATACGCCTCCGGCTAGACGGAGCCGAAATCCAACTTAAGGGCTCCGTCAAGATACTCGGCGTGCGCATAGACAAGCACATGAACTATGCCGAACACATCCGGGCAGCCTCGGCAAGGACGGCGACCACCACCGCGCAGCTGTCTCGCATTATGCCCAACGTGGGAGGCCCAAAGACCGCGAAGAGAAAACTGCTAAGCATGGTAGCGGAATCTATCATGTTGTACGCAGCACCGGTCTGGCAGGGGGCACTGGCCTTTCAAAGGAACAGAGACAGGCTTCTGAGCGTGCAGCGGAGGATGGCACTCAGAGTCGCCTGCGCCTACAGGACGGTCTCGAGAGAAGCGGCGCTGGTAATCGCAGCAATGCCACCCATTTACCTGGTGGCAGCCGAACGAGCTGCAAAATACGAAGATACACCTATCACTCGCGCCGATACCATAGCGGAGTGGCAGCGCGGCTGGGACGAGGCCTAAAAAGGTCAGTGGACCAGAACTCTCATACCCGACATCCAACCATGGGTAGAGAGGAAACACGGGGAGCTGAAGTACCATCTAACCCAGTTCCTTACTGGTCACGGGTGCTTCAACTACTACAAACATCGAATCAAGAAGCTACCCAGCCCCAAATGCGAGCACTGTGAGGACGACGATACCGCAGAGCACACCTACTTCCGGTGCTACCGCTGGGAAAGAGAGCGGATCGCCGCGTCCCTGGCAGTGGGAGAAGAACTGTCGCCCAGAAATCTCGTCTCTATCATGCTAAGGAGCGACGAGGACTGGAAGGCAGTCGTGGAGTTGGCCTCGACTTTCGGGAGAGCCAAAGAAGAGCTGGAGAGAGAGCAGCAAAGGAACGCTGGGCCCAGAACTCCTCGGCACTAAATTCTCCGAGCCGGGGGAGGATGGAAGCCAGCGGACGAGAAACACTGCTCTCAAACCGGCGACGGAGCGAGAGAGCAAAGCGGGGAGAGAGGAAAAAAAGGGAAAGGGCGGGACACGACTAGACCGCGAAGACCGGATTCCCTCTGCACTAAGTTCTCCGGGGAGACGCGGGCTTACCGATGATGGCAAAGGGGCATCCCACGCTGAGTGAGACAAGGGGGGCAATCCCACGCCGAGGTGAGTTTAGGAATCTGTCGATGAAGTGTGGTGTCCCAGGAGTTCTTCCTGGGCCTGTTATCGGAGATGAAATTCCTATTCCGAAGCAGACCGCACGGTCGTCAACCCTTAAAGAAACTTCCGGAGGCTACCCTATCCCACAACTGCGAGCCGCGAGGCCTCCGCAACGGTGGGTAATGGATGTTCGAAGGATGAGTGCGACGGTACGGCCGAAAGGCTGAGCCGCTAGCACAGAGATATGTGTGGTAGAGAGCTTGCTTTCGAACGGTGACCCGTCAAACGTTTACACAGGTACTACGGGCGGTCAACACCAAGCCCCATGCATCGAGATACCCGACACCTCGGTGTCGAGTACCGCGAGCGTGGCTGACCAGTGCGAAAGGACTCGTAGTGGCAATGGTACCCAACATGCTGGGAAAGGGGCTTCCGCTTCGGCGGGGGCTAACGGGTGTCGACCCCACAATTCGACAGAGGTTGGATAGGCCTCGACCGGACCGGTGCCGGACCGGCGGCATCGGTAGCGTCCCGCCTGAGAGACCGAAAGGTACGGAAGGCGGGGGATGATATGCTTAATTGCTTGGTGCGTCTAGCTTCACAAATGTGTGCACTAAGTTCTCCGGGCAGAGGAAAAACGGAACGGAGCGGACGAGATCCGATGTTCCTCCCGCCAAGGGCTAAACAAACACGAAGGAAACGACTACGGAAGAGATATGGGGAGAGAGCGCAGCTCTGGCGATGGGTGGCGGTGAAATGCGAAAGCGGAAGCCCGCTCCCATCTGCGGAACAGCAGATCACAAGAACTAACAGGTATCTGCTAAGGGTGTGGTTTTAGTGAGTCGGACATCCCAAGTCCAACCTCACACTACCGCTACAGAAAGTAGCGGTGTCTTTTTGAAGATTTCCACATCCATTAAACAAAAAAAAAGGTTAGGTTAAGTTAGGATAGGTTAGGTAAGGTTAGGTTAAGTTAGGATAGGTAAGGTTAGGTTAGGGGAGGTAAGGTTAGGTTAGATTAGGTTAGGTTAGGTAAGGTTACGTTAGGTTAGGTTAGGTGAGATTAGGTTAGGTAAAATTAGGTTAGTGTAGGATAAGTTAGGTTAGGTAAGGTTAGGTTAGGTGGCGCGCAGTGTGACTTGTTATTAGCCCTCGGTGAGGTACGCTGCGCGGCACCTCGCCGAAGGCCCCAGTGTGACTTGTTATTAGGCCCCAGAGTGTATTCCACGAAGAAATTTTTTTTCACGCTTCGCAATAAATTAATTTTCAGGCGGATGGTTCCTTATTTTCGTATATATGTTGCTTATGGCTGGGCGGCGTTTTTCAAAAACTTTATAGTGCTGTATCTCAGTAACCATTGGTTTAGGTTAGGTTAGGTTAGGGTAGGTTAGGTTAGGTTATGTTAGGTTAAGTGGCTCGCAGTGTGACTTGTTATTAGGCCCCAGAGTGTTTTCCACGAAGAAAATTTTTTTTCACGCTTCGCAATTAATTTTCAGGCGGATGGTTCCTTATTTTCGTATATATGTTGCTTATGGCTGGGGGGCGTTTTTCAAAAACTTTATAGTGCTGTATCTCAGTAACCATTGGTTTAGGTTAGGTTAGGGTAGGTTAGGTTAGGTTAGGTAAGGTTAGGTTAGGTTAAGTGGCTCGCAGTGTGACTTGTTATTAGCCTTCGGTGAGGTATGCTGCGCGGCGCCCGCCGAAGGCCACAGAGTGCTTTCCACGAGGAAAATTTTATTAAAAAAAAAAACTTTATAGTGCTGTATCTCAGTAACCATTGGTCTGCGTCGAATGTCCCCAGCAGCAATATTGTTCAGCTCGACGAGACGCGTCGAATGGTGTATAGCACATGTCAATGGGAGTTGGTCGCTAAACTAGATTAGGTTAGGTTAAGTTATGTTATGTAAGGTGAGGTTAGGTGGCGCGCAGTGTAACTTGTCATTAGCCTTCGGTGAAGTACGCTGCGCGGCGCCCCGCCAAAGGCCCTAGAGTGTTTTCCACGAAGAAAAAATTGGAAAAAAAAACTTTATAGTGCTTTATCTCAGTAACCATTGGTCTGCCCCGAATCTTCCCAGCAGCAATATTGTTCAGCTCGACGAGACGCGTCGAGTGGTGTATAGCACATGTCGATCGGAGTTGGTCGCTAAACTAGATTCTTACCAATATATGCTTTTAACCTATTTGTTTTAGTAACTTTTTGTAAGTACATTCCTAGACAAAAGATGAATTTTGGAAATACACTCATGAAATTTTAGAAATCAAAGGCCTCTTTGTGTTTTTATGTTTAGTGAACAGACTATAATACTATTGAACCTTTTCATTTAAATTGCTCTAGAATTTAAATTTTTGTAGGTGTTATGAAAAATATTCAACGATATATGGCCGTTATCGCATCTAACTAACTCTGATAAATTCATTAGCCTCGGCCTGACGGCCTCGGTATCAAATTCGAGGTTAGCAGGTTAGGTTTTGCGTCAGTTTGTGTCAAAACTGACGCAAAACCTCGAATTTGACATAGACTTACAGTGTCACCAACATAAACAGTGCCAAGCAAATGACAGGCCGGCCTAAATTTATTCTCCGCCATTGTACTACAAAATAGTATATTGTATGTTAAGAGCTGAAAGTGCATTCTTGCCGCTTGCGCATGAATATTGCTGGTTGAGGAAGTCGAAACCAGCAATCATGCAAAAGCGACAAACGCACTTTTAGCTCGAAACATACATACTATTTTTTCAACGACTGAGCATATTATTAAAGGAAAATATCAAATTTCGTTTTATCGCAAAAATTAATTGACAATCAAGTTAACATTACTCGCGCAGTCTATATGACATGTGACGCGATTATTTCCACTAGAGTGAAATATAGTACCTTAATTTCCACAAATGACGGGCGTTGTCAAGGAAACATTCGGACGTGGCTACCTATTTTGTTAACGCGGAAACCCAAAACGCTCGGCCAGCGGCAAAAAGATGAAAACGCACGCTCAGCGGCAAATGTCAACTTTCTGTTGTCAAATGACAGTGAGAAAAATCTACTTTCGATGTCAGTCGTCGAAAAACTATTGTACAATACACGTCCGTTAGGCCTTTTACTGCTTCCCCAGTATTATTCGACTTGCTCTTCGACCTTGTCTCACAAATTCTCTGGCCCGGCCGTGAAGGCTATCCTAACGGACTTCTACTGTAAAATACTATGGTCATGTATATTATGGTGGTCACGGTTCCCATTGGTTGGCTGCCATTTTATGTCTTACACCATTTTGACGATCGCATTTAAACTTAAAAAATGTCGAAGTCAAATTTACTCATATATTGATTTGACATTTAATCAATAAAAATTGTTTAAAATGCGAGCACATAGTTAAAAAACGATCATAATTTTTAGAAACAGCTAGAACTATATATTTTGAAGGTAAGCTGACCAGGTCAGATATGGGGTCGGATTCGTGCTAATGGAAACGTTCCCTAGGAAAAGGGACAGGCGGGATTTGTGGACAAAAAAATTAATAGAGAAAATTGGTACTGCAATGGTAATTCAAGCATTTGTGAGAAGTATTTTGCAGATTGTATGTGTGAAAAAACACGAGTTGATGGCTAAAAAGAATTAAGGATAATGCTGTTCCGACATTATTTACTTTCTCTTTGTCTGCTTCGGAACTTACAGCCATTGAAAATACCAATATTTAAATAAGTGTCTAAAGTTTAAAATATCATTAACGGTGACAGAAAATATTAAATAGTCCAAAGAACTGATTTTATTGACATTTAAGTTTTAGGTATGGAGTCTTCTGCATTTGAATGCAAAAATAAATCTAAACGTTGTATTAGATGAAAAGCTTTCCTAGAAATAAAAAAAACGGGACTTGTGGCCAACCAGGTTCTTTAGCATTCAGCCTTTAAACACTATATTAATCATTTATTTATTTACAATACAAGTGGCTGCGATATCAAACATTCTCCGGTTTCGATGACAGAGCGGTACGTGATCTTCTGGTACTTAGAAGACCGTTGATGAGGTCAGTTCGCTGAGCTGTGATAAATGGTTCTCACATTGTAAGATGTTCAAAATATTGTCTGATTGTTCCGATGGTTATTTTTTAAACAGTCCTATCAGCCAACGGTAATGAGAAAAATTTCAAATCGACCAATAGCATCAAAATTACACTGACTATTTGCTAGTAGCTGATTACAACGACTATTTTTTCACAAATCAGTCAAATCGTTCTTCTGCTGTAACACAATTACGCAAAAATAGAGTAGGTGAGCAGCAGTTGTTAAAAATAACAGGACACTCATCTGGAAGCTCCATCAAACCCTATCTACAACAGGACTGTTTAAAAAATAAATACGCCAAATTACATTCGTGGTAATAATTTTTTTTTATAATTTCAACTAGATTGGCACTCATCTTTGATGCTATTAAGAAATCCCACTCGTAGACTTTGTCCACTCGTGAGATTTCAAGATTCGTGAATCTAGTTAAAATTATCACCACTTATGTAATTATTGTTGATAATTTTGCTCTGTTACTATTAATATTTTGTTTTGGGTTAAGTTAATATGAAAGTTTATATTCACTTCTGTACCTTAATTTTATATACATTTCGGTTAGATCATATTATATTTATTAATTTTGGTGCTTTTAATTGCAATAATCTGAAAATTCAAATTTACTTCCAAAATACTTCTGGCGTTTTTATAGCATAAATGTGACTTTCTTACTTATTCCTAGTTAAAAATAGAATATAAAAAATATAAGTAATGGAAATGTATAAATTTACTGAAACAGACAAAGGGTGTGATTATTTCATTATCTGTAGAAGAGGACAGGGAGCAAGCACAAAAATACGGTATGTAATTTATAAGAGAAATACGGAACTTGTAGACATTGCAGGTATAGTTGAGTGAAGTTACCGTACATTAAATTACAGAGAGAATCAACTGGCAAAGGAGGTAATAAATAGTAATAAAAGCACTAGAAGTTTAATTATGCTATCCATTGAAAACACAAACTGCCTACGGTTAGAGGACTAACTGTACGTTTTTGTAAGTAACTAGTAGTAAATTCGTATTCTTCTTAAAGTGCCATGCTAAAGGATGCTGACCAAAAGCAACGTAACGTCTCAATTAGCTTGGTGTCTTAAACTTCATTATTTCTTTTTATAGACAACATGTGGTTTCCTGTTGATTTCACAGTTTAGAATGGTTTTAATCAAGTGGAAAAAAAAGAGACGGTAAAATGCAGAAGTAAAGATCAAACAAAAGAAGATAGATAGTTATGTGTATCATCAGCAGCACTTACAATATTACACCAAGATATTAGAAATACAATTAAGATAAGCATTAGGGAAGAGGTTACAAGAACACGCAGGTTTGGCTAAAAAATAGAAACAGGTACGACATTCTCAGATCCCTTACGGTAGCTAAGTAATCGTAAAATCATACCCATGCAACCTTTATGCCCAAGGAGCTAAACGACCTAAAGGATTCTGGAACTTCCATAACCACAATAGAGAATGGTGATCGGTAACGACATGAAAATGGACTCCTCCCACATACGGGCGAAACTTCTCAATAGCCCACACCACGGCGAGACACTCGAGTTCGGTTGAAAACTTCCTCTCTTGGGGAGTCAAACCCCTGCTAGCGTAGGCAATAACACGCTGTTCCCCTCCGATGTTCTGGGTGAGTACGCAACCTAAACCAACCTGTGACGCATCTGTCTTTAAGGTGAAAGGTTCCTTGAAATCTGTATACGTCAAAATAGGGGCCGAAACTAGACACTGCTTGATATCTTGAAATGCGGCCTCCGCCTCAGGACTCCAACTAAACTTCGCAGTCTTACGTGTCAATCGATGAAGGGGTGCCACACGAGAAGCAAAATCTTTGACAAACCTCCTATACCACGAAATGAGTCCTACAAAACGTCTGACATTCTTACTGGATTTCGGAGTGGGATAGTTTACCATACAATCGACCTTAGACGGATTCACTCGTAGTCCTTGCCTATCGATAACATAACTCAGGTACTTCAATTGGGATTTAACAAACTCACACTTCTCGGGATTCACTGTGAGCCCCGCCTTCAACAACCTAGTAAACAACTTCTGAAAAATTTCTAAATGGATCGTGAAGGTAGGGGTGGCCACGATGATGTCGTCCAAATAGACTGGAACGTAAGGCGTTAAGTCAGAACCCAAAAGCTGATCTACCAAACGCTGAAAAGTCCTTGACGCATTATGCAACCCGCACGGGAGTCTACGGAACTGGAAGAGCCCCTTGCCAGGAACGACAAACGCTGTCTTCTCCTTGTTGCTCTCCTCCAACTTCACCTGCCAATAAGCGGGCTTAAATTGATCGAAAATAAGTACTGGGCGTTGAAAAGCCGGTCCAGAATAACGGATATATAAGGCAATGGATAGGCATTCCTCTTGGTCACACTGTTCACCTTCCTAAAATCTACGCAGAACCGATATTCCCCATTTCACTTCTTGACCATCACTACGGGTGAATTCCATGGCGAAGAAGCAGGTTCAATGACCCCTAAATTTAGCATGGTGTCTATTTCCTGATTAATTTTTTCCTGTATATAGGGCGACACCGGGTAGTAACGCTGTGTAATAGGAATGGCGTCTCCCGTGTCGATAACATGTTTAACCCCTTCGGCACAACCTAAACCCAATTTCATCTGCTGAAAAAAACGTGCTACTAAATCAGTCAAAGCTTGGGGTCTCCCCGCTGGTTAGCTCCTCCTTCACTCGGATAGCGTTGACACCAGTTTTATTCCCAAAATCCCAGGTATTCTTTCGGAAATGAGGAACCAAGTCCATCCCTTTCCAAAAATCGATGCCCAAACTGATGTCCTTAGTGACGTCCAGGATCACCACAGCCTTAACTGCACTAGGGGTCGAGCATTGCCAGCTGAACTGAACGGCTATAAACGCTGTGAAGATTCATGTCGAGGCAGCGCAGCCAAGTTGTTCAGGTCTTGCACCTCCCGCCTGACAACAAGGAAGACCGCAGGGTATCACTGGCAACGATCAGTGATATGCGATCCTAGCGATTGCATCCTTCTCGTGGTGGCCCCGTTGAGACTGAACCCCGCGGATCTAGACTGGGAAGTCGATAAAGATCCCCCAAGCCCAGCTGTCGTGTCGTGGCTAAGGGTCTGCACTTGGGATAACGATGCCGGCAAAGACGAACCTCTCGTTACGTCATTGCCGTTATACCATACATGGATATCTCTGCTGTAGGCATGTATTACGGGAGATATCTGTGCTGGGGGTCTTGGCTTCACCGCCCGGACCAAGAGGAGAAAACCTCAATAAAAATCCTAAATCTCACGGCGGGGGACCAGGCTCAAAAGATGCATGGCTGTCTAGAAGATCAGCCTTTCTGGTTCCAAAATCCCCTTTTCGAATGTGTTATGCGACCCGTGCAAAGCAGAGCACCAGCAGGTGTAGGCTTATAATATGCGTCATGAACGGAGCCTTCTGGATACCAGGCGCCCTCCAGAAGTATTTAGCCAAACCTCTTACAGTTGAATTAAATACTCACTTGTATGGATTTAACAACTGCTTTTTCACAGGGTGAAGACGACACACTGATGGAGTCATCACCGCTTCCGATCACTGATGCTCAGACTTCGGTGACCGAGACAAAAATGGAACAGTGTGCCTCTACTGCAGAGTTGACAGTCCAGACTTCCAGTCAAGGACAGTCTTCCGAGCAGAAAAAGGCCGCAACCGGAGCGGACATAGCCGATCAACTAGGCAAAGTGTCCCTCAAAAAGGTCCAACTTACAGCCAAGGAACGCAGAGAACGCGCCAAGCGAGCCTGCGAAGCCAAGGGCATTAAGTACGACCCAAACTATAAAAGAAAGCAGAAGATGGAGAAGAGGGCAGCAGACCCAGCTTTGAAATCGGAAAAAACTGCAACCAACCAGGGACAAAAGAGGCAACGCTCTGACGAAGCCACTCCCTCCCCGGTAAACGCCAAAAAGAGGCCCAGGCAGAAAGTAGACAAGCCGACCTCACCAAAGGCAGGCACCAGCAAGCTTGACTTCGCTGAGACAGCCACTACGGTGAAGATGGCCATCTACCCTGCTGCATATCCAGACGTCAAACTGACAAAGGAACAAGGTGACCTAGTCAGAGACAGTCTGATAGATCTCATCTTCCAGATGGAAGAAGAAGAGAACACACCTCTCTTTACCAGCCACTATCTCGAAGCTGGTACATACGTGGTTGCGTGCAAGGACGAACTCACAAAACACTGGTTAAGTGAGCAAGTACCTAAGCTGCACCCGTGGACCAATGCCAAGCTGGAGGTAAAAGAGCGGGCAAAAGTTATTAATTCCGTCCGGGTAGTGTTCAACGTCCCAAAGTGGTACGACAAACAGAAACCCGAGGTTATTCTCCGTTTGATCGGAAAGCAGAACAAACGGAAGGCAGACCTCCAGACCGATACCTGGAGAATACTCAACGTCACTCCACTAGAAGATGGCGGTAGAACGTTCGCAGCAATGATAGATGACAGGGCAAAACAAGCACTAACATCCATCAACTGCGTAGCGCACCTAGGCCTCAATAAGGTCACTTTCCTTATCCGCTCCAAGGATAGGAAAGAAGCACCTGAAAGTAGTGCAAATTAACCTCCACCACTGCAAAGCAGCCACTGCAAATCTAAGCAGAAAGCTGCTAGCAGATGACATCGATTTAGCACTGATCCAAGAACCATGGATAGTTAAGGGACAAGTCCGTGGATTAGGTGGTGCTAAAGGTAAGCTTATTTATAATCATGCAAGTCCTAGAACATGCATACTTATAAGAAATAATCTAGACTGTTTACCACTAATGGAATTCTGTTCTAGAGACACAACCACAATTAAAATAAAATGGAATAACGATGAAGGTTGTGACCAAGCCATTATAAGCTCCGTCTACCTTCCATCCGATTCCAGGGACCCACCGCCTAGCGAGGAACTAGAGAACCTAGTATCATCTGCTTTCCAAGACGATCTAGACCTCATCCTAGGCTGCGACGCAAATTCTCACCACACCATTTGGGGCAGCACCAACTGCAACATAAGAGGTGAGTCACTTTTAGAATTTATCTTAACTAACAATCTAGTAGTAGTCAATAAAGGTAACACTCCAACCTTTTACAACACTAATAGACATGAAGTTATAGATATTACCATAACCACTATGAGAATTAGTCAATCAGTGAATAAATGGCAAGTTTCAGACGAACCATCACTCTCTGACCACAATTATATAACCTTTGAACTGTCTCAACGGGAAGTAAGCCAAAGAGTTTACTACAACCCAAGAAAGACAGACTGGGACCTATATAAACAAAAACTACAAGAGAAGATAGAACACCTCAAGTTCAGATCTCCCAATAAAGTAGTTTTAGACTCAAATGCTGACCGGTTAAAAGAGGCCATGATTGACTCCTTTCAGAGTAGCTGTCCTCTAATAGACCCAAGTCAGCAAAGAGCAAAAAAACACACAAATTGGTGGAATAAAGACCTAGAAAAGACCAGACAAGAAGTCAGACGTCTGTTTAACAGGTCTAAAGCCACAAATAACTGGGAGAACTATCACAAGGCTCTCACAGACTATGGCAAAAAGATCAAGGCAGCTAAGATAGCAGCCTGGAAAAAGTTTTGCCAGGAGGTGGAGACCACGCGATCCACAGCTAGACTCCACAAAATCATCTCAAAGCAAGCCATGAACCCAGTAGGCACTCTTAAAAAAGAAAGCGGAGAATACACTACAACGGAAGAGGAGACTTTATCTCTTTTGATAAAAACTCACCTACCCGGAGCAGTGGAACAACCTACTCTGGCTGAACCCAATCATACCCCTAGGAGGGAAGACTGGGAAACAGCTAAGAGAATAGTCAGCAAAGAAAGGATTAGATGGGCAACTAGCCTCTTCAGTCCTTTCAAATCTGCTGGAAATGACGGCATACAACCCGTAATGCTGCAGAAAGGGATAGATATACTGCTGAACCCACTCAAAGACATGTTCCAAGCAAGTCTTGCCTTAGGCTACATTCCCCAAGCCTGGAGAGTGACTAAAGTAGTATTTATCCCTAAGCCTGGTAAGAGCAGCTATGCAGAAGCTAAATCTTACAGACCTATCAGCCTAACGTCATTCCTCCTTAAAACGTTGGAAAGATTAGTAGACAGATACTGGAGGGAGGAAGCCCTAACTTCACTCCCGATTCACAAATATCAACATGCTTACCAAACAGGGAAGTCATGTGAAACCGCCCTACACCAACTAGTGGGGAAAATTGAGAGAACCTTGGAGTACAAGGAGTACGCAGTCGGAGCATTTCTAGACATAGAAGGTGCCTTCGACAACACCTCCTACCACTCTATTGAAAGAGCAATGACAAACCATCAGATCGATAACACCACGATAAGATGGACTATGGCAATGCTCAACACTAGAGTTGTAAAAGTCAAGTTATTTGACAAGGAAAAGACAGTGCAGGCGACAAGGGGATGTCCACAGGGAGGAGTTCTTTCTCCACTCCTGTGGTGCCTCACAGTTGATGAACTGCTGATCCAACTCAATAACAAAGGCTACTACACTCAAGGATACGCTGATGACATTGTCATACTGATTCAAGGTAAATACCAAAGAACCGTAGACAATATAATGAAATCAGCACTAAAGATAACCGAAGAGTGGTGTCTAGAGAATAATCTTAGAATTAATCCCAGCAAAGCCACTCTCGTCGCTTTCACTCGTAGAAAGAACATCACAAACAGAATGAACATAAAACTGTTTGAGACAAATGTCAACTGGGAGAACGAGGTTAAGTACTTAGGTCTAACCATCGATTCCAAACTAACTTGGAACTCCCACTTAGACAAAACAATCACCAGGTGCATACAAACATTAGTTATTGGAAAAAGAGCCATAGGTAGTACGTGGGGGCTCAAACCGGAACTGACCCTTTGGCTGTACAAAACCATGGTTCGACCAATAATTTCATATGGAATAATCGCCTGGTGGCCCAAAATAAAACAAGCAACTGCGATCCACAAAATCAGCAGAATACAATATCTAGCTAATCGGTGCATCACTGGAGCCTTTAAAGGCACCTCAGGACAAGCACTGAATGCTATTTTAAATCTGCCACCTCTGCACATCTTCTTGGAAGGTGAAGCCAGAATGGCAGCCTACAGATTACAAAGTACTGGTCACTGGATGACCACAGCTAATAATCTAGGACATGGCAAGATCATGTCACATATCAACAACCCAATATTAGAAATGGGTTCTGATCTTATAATCAAAGCCTATGACTTTGAAAAGAACTTTACTGTACACACAAGTTGGAATCCGGGCCAACTACCAACTCCAACAAATAAGAACATCATTTTTTACACTGATGGATCTAAGTTTGAAGGGGGTACAGGCTCTGGTGTGTACAGTACCAATCCTAGAACCAACGAAAAAGTCAGTCTAGGAAAATTTTGTAACATCTTTCAGGCTGAAGTACAAGCTATTAACGTATGCGCAAACATCAGCATAGAAAAGAAGCTGCTCAATCGAGACATACACATTCTCTCAGACAGTCAGGCAGCACTGAAAGCGCTAAACGCTTTCAGTACTTCATCGAGACTGGTCAAGGAATGCAAATCCAAACTTCAAACCTTAGGTCAGGGAAATACAGTAAAATTATGCTGGATCCCAGGTCACCAAGGTATTGAAGGAAACGAAAAGGCGGACAAGCTCGCAAAAGAAGCAGCCCGTAATGCAATGACCGGTCCAGAACCTGGTCTAAGCATTCAGAAAAACCAAGCCCGTTCAGCCATTAATGAATGGGTCAATACCACACACCAACTAAGGTGGAGCAACTACAATCAAGCAACACACTGCAAAAGATTGCTAAAAACTCCGAATCCACAAACCACCAAAACCCTGTTGAGACTGAACAGAACTCGAATCAAGCAAGTAGTCAGTCTACTAACAGGCACTGGAGCATTCAGAGAATTTATGCACAGGATCAATATCTATAGAGATGAACCTGTTTGCAGACTATGCCAAGAGGATGATGAAACAGCCTATCATATCCTCTTTGAATGCCCAGCATTAGAGCGTAAAAGACACCAACTCGATTGGAGCCTTAACTCTATTGACAACCGCAAGCTAGTAGGGGACATTGCAAGTCTAGTAAAAGATACGGATGTCGGCCTGCTAACTTGAAAACTCCCGACAGTACAAAAAGCCCAAAGGGCTGACGTGCGCAAGCCAACAAAAGGCAGTCGTGGATCTAAATCTAATCTAATCTAATCTATACCATATGGAAGAAAAGTAGAAGATATATCATAAATAATCTATTTTATTTTTAAATAACTTCAGGAATATTTTTTCTTAAGTCCTTGTATAATTATTGTTACTTATTTAGTCATTAGATAAAACAAGAAACCTATCCCTAAAGTATGGCAGATTCCTCCCGGGACACCCTATACAATACGGAAATAATAAGAATGTGGATTTAAAATTGTCTACACTGGACAAAACGCAATATATTAATATGAAGAGCAAGAAACATATTTCCATTAGAAAGAATCAGCATTGTTAGCAATCACACCCGTTGGAAAAAGAAATAGCGCGTATATCTATACAGGTTAATACTTCTTCATTTTTTCCGTTTCGACTCATTTTTAGATATGGTCCTCTTATAACTTCGTACATTTTGCTCTCTCTCAGCTTGTCTCCTCCAGACCAATCCCATATATTTTCTTATATAACTAACCATCTCGCGTGTTGAATATGTCTTTGAAACCCATTCCAAGCATTACAGACTATGTCAGAAATGAAAGATATGGAAGAAACACACAACAAGAATAAACAATTACCAAATTGTAAAAAACAATCGTTCTGAACAGAAAGAAGCGTCAGACGTTTCAAAAAGAAATTAAAAAAATTATGTATAAAAACTTCCTACGAAGTAAGCTTATGAGTTATAAACAAGATATTGTAATTGAATTACTTGGATTTATAATAGAAACTGTAGAGGTATGAACATCATGCCTTATAGGTATACAACACAAGGTGTCACTTGCGAAACTTTCCAGTATTTTTTTAAGCGGAACAATTTTCTAAGAAGATTTTTTAAGTGTCTATATGAGAACAATAATTTTATTTGCAAAACTTTTAGAAAAACACAAGAAAATAGTACTTAATGATATGAAAACACTCATACTTCACGATCAACACATCAGCTCGAAATTGATGCCAAATGTAAAAAGTCGTCAAGTTATACAAAGAAACAAAAGATCAACGAAATGTTTAGCAAAGGTATGCAAAACAAAAAATCCGTGAAAAAATCCGCTTGAGGAGGCCCCAAAAGGATGATTGAAGAGCTCGGCTTCTTCCTCCGTGAAATTAACAGCAGGAATCATGTACAAAAGAAGAAGAAAACGATAACCTGTATAGAATTGACATATGTACCTCTGAATAAGTGCAGCGAATGGTTTTTCTCAGTTGTGTCGTCAAAGAAAAGGCGTTATATATTTTTTTATAGTGTAATTTCGTAAAAGTTGCGATTCATTTGGTTATATATTTTTCATTCTCACACTTGAACTTTTTAATTGAATAATTTACTAGTTTTTCTTTCATAAAATCGTATCAAATTAAAAAAATATCAGTAGAAATATAACAAGTGCTTGAAAAATTTGAAAAAGTTCTGCAGCTATTTTTTCAATAAAAACTGAAAAAAAACCCGACTCCGAAGGAAAAGATATTCTTTCTTGGAGGCATGCACGAATGCTTTGTTAGAAGATATAACTGCAGAACATTTTTGCAAATATTTCCATAGAAATTTTTTTATGCATGCATTATATTTTGATAGAGAATGAAAAACGCAACAAAACATTTTTTTTATTAAAATATAATACAAAACTAATGTCTAAATACTAAAATTATACGGTTTTTGTCAAAACTACAATTAACGTTTATGTTTGTTTAGGCATCGCTTTTGGTTGCTCATAGTAACCATCACTGTTGGTCTACTGACTTTCTTCACAGTTTTGTTGTCCCTAAATACTTTGATGACAAGTGACAGAAATGAAAATTTTCCGGTAAATTTCCAAACGTTTCCGATTATCAATAATCGCCGTTGCTATGTAAAATTTCCAATTAAATATGCATAAAGGGGTATTCTCAAGTAAATTGCAAAGCAATAGTAAAAAATCTAAGAGACTTGCCTCAGAGCCTCCCTTGCAATTAGAAATTGTGACACTAAATGTTTTGAAAAGTCAAAGGCAACTAGGGGTAAAAATATCGTAACGTTCCTATACTACCGAAACAATAAAATAAAACACTTGGTAATGCAAATTATATCAATTTGCAAATAAAAAAAGTATTGCAGGCGGGACTTAAACTCAGCGCCTACGGAATGAATTTAAAAGGGGTATTGGCCGCGGACCCTTCCATCGCATCCTGCAACGAAACTATGCTTTATATCGCGGCGCAGTAATTGCATTACATTCAACAATTTATTCTTATCCATTTTTTACAATTACCCTGTATCTGTTGGATCTCATTTTTGTCCAGTGTAAAGCTTGACCTATGTGCAAATAATTACTTTTATCTATTTCTCAGTTAACGCAAAAATACACAAAATTTTATTCTTTTTTGAGGTGCTCACCGTGTATATATTTTTCTGATTTTTTGTTCGGTTTCATGACAGGTAAATATATAATCCGCATGCAAAATATCGTCCTCCTCCAACCAATAGTTTTTGAGTTATGCCGCCGACAGACAGAGAGGCAGAAAAAACGGACAGCAGACAAACAGGCAGACAAACGGAGTTGAGAAAACCTGTTTCTCGTCATCTGGGACCTCAAAATGTGAAGATATGAAGAAATCTCTGAAGGTGATTTTTTCGTCTTTTAGACGAGCAAAGTAAAAATTAACTTTTATCGTACTGCATGTAGTTTTTTGAGACAGGTCTCGTACCTTCAATGCCTGCTAGTTACATAGTTATTGTATTAAACTTTTCCTTTACATGTTCTATGGGATCAGTTGTTTTACCAGCACAATAGTATATTCATCAGCTTAATTATCAAATACTCAGTTTGTGGGTGCACGGTGTCCGAAAAGTATGAAACATGCTATATATCTCACTAAATATCCATTTAATCGAAAAATATTTCAAATAAAAGTCATTTGGTACTTATTGCTTCGTTACAAGGCAATATTTAATTATTACTTTCTTGAAAAACAAACGAGCAACGAATAATACTTTGGTTTTTTTATATGGAAAGTTAAATGACAAGGTATTCCTATATTGTATTTGCCAAAAATATGTGTTTTACAGATAATAATTAGTAAAATATACTTAATCCGCTATTTAAAAACCCAACATCAACCCTGAATATTTGTTCTAATCCAGTGCAACTGGAAAGCTTTAAAACCATGTAACAATTCTTATAACAAAATAAACGATTTTAAAGTAAGCGATGCTTCATTGCGTACATATAATATTGGTTAATATTTTCTAAATGCAGATGCTTTACGTTATTTTCCTTTACAAGAAAAGAACTTTATGACTTCGTTGAATAATAAGGTCCGTTACACAACTACAATAATTTCAAGCAAACAAGAAATCGACATTAAATTATTATCGACGTTGAGCATACGCATACGCGATGCTTAATAAACAGTGTCGATAGTAGAATTCATTACAATCATAATAGGGACGTGTGTAGTAACACCCATTTATCAGTTACAGAGACTAATGACTCATAACACAAATTAATTGCAATGTTAGAAAGTAGCACGTGTAAGTGCTAATATAGTTCGGAAAAAATTAAAGCCCACTGCTTTATGCACACATACGTATTGAAAACATACTTTAGTAGGAAGCTAATATTAAGGACTGAAATATGTTTTTGGGGAAGTGCTGTTATAGGTCCAAGAAATGTATTGTAAAAAACCGACAGCTCATTTCTTAAAATTCCAGTCTCTTTTTAAATGTGTACAAAACGAATGCCTCTTGATTTTAAATAAGTGCGTATCCCATTGACACGAAGCAGTTACAGACACTTCAAAAACGACATTTATTTACTCATAAAAAGTAACAAACTTTTAAAGCAGGCACATCCTATTATTAAAAGAAGCACAGAACAATAAAATTAGCAGGTATAATAAAATTCGAAGTTTTACAAGCCAGTTTCTAACGGATTGTGTGACGTGCTTTGACATTTTCCTCGACTTATTTGCGGTACTGAAGGTAACAAAATCCAAAACGTGGGCTCGGCTTTTAAAATTTAATCACCACCTCCTACATGGACGTAAATATTAATGTTTTACGGGATTGTCTCTTGCCGGGGTGCTATTCTGACGTAAATTTTAGTTAGCCGGAAATGCACATGAACAGTTTAATGCTCCCACTGAGCGTGGAGTAATAATAGTTGCAGTAATAAAATCAAACACTAGTCTTGGAGTATACCTTATCATGAAACGTTTTTATCAGATTGACTTAGTTGGTAACGTTGTCAAATTTGCAAATTATAACACAGAATACAAATCCTGAGCTGCTGTTCAATATGGCACTATAGAGAAGCTACTAAAAAGTGCTAAGCTCATTATTGCGAGAGGATGCTAAGCTAAGGAAAAACGATGAGACTGGAAATAACTAGAGCGAAGAAATAGTAATTTGTAGACCAAGGTACTGAAGTTTAACTTTTTATCACGAATGTGGATTTAGTTAATAATAAAGCACATAAGGGATAAAAAGGAACTTCAGTGCCGAAGGGTACATTACGTTTTTTTTAAATCAAGAAATCGTGATATTACAACATTTTAACCTACTTTCGTAGGTTATGTTCATCTGTCGCCCTGCCACCTACAAAAAGTCGTAAAACAATGGATTACTTCACTACCGATTTCTCATATTTTAAGGACGATTTCGACTTCTTCACTGCGGACTTAAAAAATCTATACAGGCATACGCGAGAATCTGACGACTGAAACTTTTAACATCGAATGTGCCCAAGGCATCCAGGCACTTTAATAAATAGTAGTAAACACGATATAGAGACAGAAATGAGAAAGATCTCAGAATAATCGGTGCCCCAATTGAAAAACAAAAACACACGATTGGGCAAAAAAAATATTTAGCCACTGATTTAAAAAAGTGTAGAGATACCTGATGATGATACGATAGTCTACAAACTTTTGGGACGTAGAGAATCGCTTTTCCCATTACAAACGTTTACCATTAATTAGTTGGTAACGTCAAACAAACAACAAATTATTGTTGCTGTTGTTTGCTGTGAACAAGATCTCAGCATGCGGAGCAGTAGGTACCTTAGACCCCGTCTACTATCAATGAATTTTGCCGAGAATGAGTTCCAACCCTGGCTAGGAATCTTTAACATGCTACACATCGTACTAACATGGAACCCACCCGCATTAGATCTCTTCCGAAAGATAACACTCTGTAGAAGCTTTCATTGAGGTTTTCAAAGCAGTTTTTCTTGTTTATAACTTCACCGACACTGAGGATCGAATTCTTGACGCTTGGGTCATGAGTCAAAATGGTTAACCACTGAGCCATTGAGCCCTGCTATAAATGATTACGCTAACAATAAATGTTAACTGATCAAAGATGTTCCCTTGCTCGCCGGCGATGGTTTTCATGTTTTCATAAGTTTCAAAAGTGTTATATCTTTCAATTTCTTTAACTTGAATTAACTCTTTGGCCCTACTAAAGGACGCTTTAAATTAAACTTAAATTATTTAGAAAAAAATATTTGAAAATTCGAAATTTTAAGGTTTATTGGAAATGCAATATATCAAATAAATTGTAACATAGAAAGTTCTGTTTTTAAGCCGTTAACTTTACATACGTAATGTATTCCAAAATTGCAGTAAAATGATCTGTTCGACAATGAAAAAGCAAATGGTAAGTCCTAAGTATATGAATTAAAGAGCCATTAAACTGTCAACAGAGAAATTTGCTACTGATTTACAAGAATTAATTCATGAAATAGAAACTATAGTCAGGGCCGCATTTAGCCAAACAGCGCCCCTAGGCACACAAAACAGTTGCGCCCCCTGCCGCAATACCGGTCGCAAAACATAAATAATGTCACGATTATTGTCATTGAGTTGAATATATAAGAATATATCGTTGATATTTTAAATAAATCAACTCCTTTAAAATGTATAATATCATATTAAACTTTGCAGTAATTGGCATATAACCTGTTACTACACCTCTAATTTAATGAGATTAACTAAATAATGAAAAAAAGCTTCTGTCAGAAAATTTCAATCTTGTAAAATGTAGAAGTGGAGCAGTTACAATACTATTATATATGTATTGAAAGAAATATATATGTACCCACCAGTTGTAAATAAATAATAATTGTTGATATTGTCAAAATGTTATTTGGATGGTGTATAAAATATGGGTTTTTTAGTCACTGATTTTATTTCAACTCTAAAATAATACACAATAACACAAAATACGTTTATGATGGACAACATTCACAAATTATGCCCATGTATTGAAAATCAGAAATAATTACATCACGATTCATAATGTAGAAATGTAATTGATGAAAAAATTATATTTTGAGTTTCATTATAAATACATAGTCTAACAAAGTCCAACAAACACTTGAGGTCCAAAAAAAGCATTCAGTCATATACAGTCAAATTCTTATTTTAAGGCAATTTTCTTCGTTGCTTAAACTCAACAAAAATTCTTGTTATTTCTTCCAAGTCAAGGCTTTCAGTTAGGTCAGATTCTATGGCCATTACAGAAAGTGCATTGAGTTTGCACTGGCTTAAGGAGTTCCGTAAATGGTTTTTCACTCGTTTTAGGACAGAAAAAGAGCGTTCACCGCTGCAGTTGGTGACAGCTGTGTTTAACACTATTCTTAACACAATCTCCATGTTGGGAAATATGTTTTGCAAGTTCTTGTCGTAAATCAATTGGAGAAGAGGCTTGAAGGATGCTCGTTTCTTTTTGGTCTCATTCTTATCTTCCCTTTCCCTCTCCGAAATTTCACTCTTCAAATAATGCTTGCAATGCACACACTCATCTGAGAAGCATTCTTCCAAATCATCCTTATACAGTTCAACAAGCTCTTTACATTTTGATTTGATGGCGTTGTCTTCCAGTGTTCTTAAGTTCAACAAAAATCCAAACTTGTGATGGACACCCTTGTAAGCGTTTGCCCTTTTATCGAGCTCTATGGTTATTCTGTCAACAATTAATAGAAATTCATTTATTCTAAAAATTTCTTTGCGGGCAAGCTCGTTAGTTTCATTGCTGCTGGGCATTTTATCAAAAAATCTTTTCCGTTTTCTCACTCTCCTTTCTCCCCAATCATCTGATTTAGTCAACATTTCTGCTGCTACTCGTCGAACTTGTTTCTTAGTTCTTACACATAAGATTTAAGCGAGTCAAATAGTGATCCAACGGTTCCAAGGTCGATAGTTTCACTTTGCACAGTAGCACTTACTTTCCAAAATTTTTCCATAATCTCCTTCCAAAAGATGAGTAAGAAGGCGTTTTCAAGTTTCATCATTTTCTTTTCCAGTCCCTTGGCCTCTTGCCGCGTTATGGGCTTTTCGTTTTCATCGCTTATTATGTTTTCTAGATCTGGAAATGACTTATAAATTGCTTTAAGAGCGTCAGCTCGAGCTGACCACCTGGTAATCGAAAGTGATTTCACAACTGGGAATCTATCTTTAAGGACACTTTTTAGAATCTCGCAGCGATGAGTTGAAGTACCAAAAAAAATTGTATAACCCTTGCACGAGGTCGAAAAATACTACAGAAAAAACCCACTAATTTTGGGAACTTTAGATGAAAACTTTTCATTCTTTTTTTCTCTTTCTTTAACTTTTTTTCGAAATTCAGCACCACTTAGTTTTTTGGACATTGTTGTATATATTTTGTAGTAAGTACGCACTAACAAATTAACTGATGTGATGGCGATTCACAACACTAACAAAAGTCACGCACGGTCAATGGCCGACGGGTGGCTGACAACAACAGAGTGACAAGATTGACAGGTTCAAGCTACTGTCTCGCGGAGTGCGCCTGCGACTTGTTTGGCCGCAACGCAGAAAGAAGATCTTCACGAGGCTTGCGTTGCGTCGCTCTATTTCGTAGGCGTTCACAATCCAAACTGCAATAATTACGCGTACGAATAAGCACACATTTCTTCTTTTGAACCCCTTAAAATGCTGCGCCCCCTAAAATTTGGCGCCCTAGGCCTGGGCCTAGTGGGCCTAGTGGGAAATGCGGTACTGACTATAGTCCAAATATTCATTCGAAAAGGATTTTGTGATCTCGTATTATACATTATCTCAAAAACGGCCTGTTTAAACAAGAACACAACAACCACTACATATTAATGCAAATTTAAAACTATTGCTTTAAAATAGAGAACCTACATCCAGAAATGCATTTTCTAAATACGTAATCGATTCTTATGAATCCCCATAATTGCACATCAATTATCTGGAAAAAATTAAACTAACGAAATTGTATTTTACATTTTTCGTTTTAATCTGCAACTAGAAAAGATATAAAAACTTCGAATCAAAACGTAATATAGACAAACATAAATCTCTGATCCAAAGTTAAAAGCCTCCTCCTTTTTCGTACAACAAATTAAAAAATAGTAATTAATGAGTTCCCTCATAAAGCTAGCAAAAAATGGATAAATATTAATTTAATATTAGCAATATTTTTCTTCAAAATTATTATTTTTAACAAAGTTTCCTTACATATCGGATTTTTTATCTAAAATATTTATATGTATATCGATATCATTATAATGATAAAACTGACAGTGAAGTGGTTCAGAGAAAACTTTTGTGAATGTGCTAGTAGTCGACTAAAGCTAATGCACAAAAAGGCTCCAAACAAAACTGATAGTAACAAAGGCAACGATAATTTAAGACACATAATTTGTAAGAGAAGCTCTACTTTAAATATTTTTTAACTTAAACCATATGGTCAGAATAGTTTCCATTAGTATCAGTACACAGTTCGTTTATTTCAATAATTTCGGATTAAACTGTTTTTCCAACTCCGAGAACAAACACTTTTTATGACTTTTGGAGAATTTATTTTTAATTCGTGAATGTACTTAAAATTTTCAGTTTATTTTGTCCAACCACGGAAAGAAATCGAAAAGTATAGAAACCGTGCAGCCAAATAATGGGTCCTACATTGTCATGTGAATTGTGAACTGGTACACCATCATGATGAAAATAAAATAAATTATGGTCTTATCCTATTTACCATACGATTCCCAATATTTTTTCACATAATAAGTAGTATGTAAATATGATTTATGTTAGAAAATGTGAAGAATATTTCTCTCTTACACAGAGTGTCACAGAGAGACTTGGTAACCACCACAGGGTGTATTGCAGAGGTCTGTTCAAGTCAAAAATGAACGTATATCCAATACTCATTCGTAATAAACGTACATTTTTAATTTTAATAATGTGTAGGTACCGATTGTTAATGTCACGAAAATAAAATCATGTTGACTATGAATAGTTGCTTTTTTTGTCTTCTTTTAGCAATTGTTACAAATTTAGTTTTGTGTATGTCAAAACCAGCTCAACTCTGAAAAAACGAGCTTACTGGGAAGATTATGGAAGCTGCATGATACTCCCCGAAGAGCCACTTCTTCGATTGCAATGAGAGCTGAATCTTAACTGCGAATACAAGAATTAGGTGGGCATCTTAAACAATTACTGCAGGAATACGGTCTTCAAATTATTATAAAATTCAATTATCTCTAAAGCTGTTGGAATTTTTTATTTAAACTTAAAATTACGGTTGAGTTTAAAGCATATGTTCCTAAGACGTTTTTACTTAAAATGACTTCAGCAACAGATCCTTAAGAGGATGTCTCCGAGCTATTTAAAAATGATATTTCGGCGTTCAGAAATTAACGGATTATACGAAAAGCAAAGTAGATACCCTGTTGATTTTTTTTGCAATAAATTTTCAGTTGTTCTAGCCAGGCTTCCTCAAAGTTAAAATTTTGAAAAAAAATAGTTAAGTGTTGGATAATCAACCTTGAATGTAGGTGAATATGGCAATTTTCATTAATTTTTTTATTGAACTTCTACTTAAAAAATCGCGAGACACTCTGTAAACAGTCTTCTGTTAAAAAAAACAAGTCTGGTGATTTTTCCGGCCAAATTTCTGTCGTGTATTGCCAATACTGTATTTCAGAAACATAAGAATTGTGTTCAGGCATATCAGCATGTTGAAAATGAAGTCGGTTGTAAATTATATGCAATGTTAAACCTTATATAGCGTGATGACACTATAAAACCCTTCAACGTTGACAAATTTTAGGTATGTTTGTTTCTCGCCATATACCTAGTTTTTCAAAATACAGGTTTTTGGAAGATAACGAGTAGTTTGAGACTATTAGTAAATATTATTGCGTTTTATGTTTATTTTAAATTGTAACAGTATGCTCGTATTAGAAATATAAATAAAACAGCTAAAACTTTTATCCTGAAAATTTTTGTTTTTAATGCTATCGTCATAGTCATTTCAGTTCAAATGTATAGATGTATAACTCATTTTAATTATTACGTAAACCAATCGACATTTCCACGTCTGCCCTATGATAAAAGTTTCAGATGTACGTATATGAGAAAAAACAACAGTTCGTATTTTAATTGCAACAAAATGTATACGATGTATACCTATAGCAAATTATTGTAACACGTTTATTGAGAAATTTTGCATAACCGTGCAATTTAATAATAGTATATCATCTGTTTTAGTATTGAAGAAAGTGCCCTTCTATGGACATACTAATTAGACACTACGGATACTACTATTTAGTCTGCTACCTATACAAAAACCTGGAGCTTTCAATCGTTCAGATTATTTTTACCAAATTGTAGAGTACACATTCTTTATTATGACATTACAATGACACCTCACAATGAGTATCAAACTGTTATATTCAGGAACTTGCTATTTCCATATTTATGGTCATATTGCCAATTTAATTTCTTACTCGGAAATTGCACTAGTTTCGAGTGTAAACCCTGCATGTACAATTTTAATAACATCAAGATTTAAATAACCTTTAAGTTGTAAAAAAAAACGTCTCACTCAACATCTAAACAAGAACAACGGAAAAATGCTAAACAACTTTTCCTTTTTAACACCTACCAGCGATCAAAAAGCGAGGTTATCGTGGCATACCAGCATTGAGATCTCTCGACTTTCGTTGTTCCCTTTGAATAACGACTGTAAGTTTCAACTTCTTTCGTTAAAGCACCGTTCCTTACGTTTATTTAAGTGAAATTGCTGATTAAAAATACAAGTCGGGCAGTAATTATATAATTACTGTTGTATCGCAGATACATATTCCAAGCACGAGTGTAGCTGTTACTCACGCATGTGTGCTCTGATAACTCTCATTCCGGCGTATAAAAGTAATAAATAACCAAATCCAACGGATGTTTCCTTATTTTACGTAACTTATCAAAATCAAGGAGGCAAAACCCATGAGCAGCGAGCTATTTTAGCGAGTTACTCACCTATTAAATAAAATCCGGACTTAAATAAACCTGAATTCAACGAGGATAATATCACAGAGTATCTATTTAAATAACCTAGTCAGTCTTAAGTGCGCGACTCAAAACTTCACCTGTTCATGGTAGCACTAATTCCACAATGCGAGCGCTTTTCACTTGTGACAAACACGACCACTATATCTTGGATGTTTTTCGTGAACCTTATGGAACATATTGCATTTCATGCTGCCCGTCGTTAACCTCGCGAAGAGCGGGCGAGTTGCTACGCCGCCGTCTCGTGTTCTAACTGCTCGTTGAAATCGCCGCTGTGGTAACCCATAGAAAGCAAAAGCAAGGTAATCTCAGGCTGTGCTCGGCCCCAGATCGGGCTATCTCGGCTGCAGCCAGTTATAGTTTTGTTCCACCCTTGCCCTTTTTGTACAGGGTGTCCAAATCTACTGCGCCTTGCTAGATCAGTCCCTATCAATGTCTCTATCCCTTTTTTTGAGTATAAGGGTGTTTCTGAACGACTTATCATAATTGTGAATACGATCTAACCAATTGAGGCCCTTAATTTTTTTCTATAATTCCAATCAACAATATACATATCAGTTGTAATATAAATAAATACCATATTTAGCATATGAGGTTACTTAACGCCGCATTTATACTGTCCTCAGTAAGTTAAAAACATTATTATTATTATTTTACATAATTATCTATAATTATATGACGATCGTGTCACTAATAGTTAGAGGAGTTCATCTCCGTCATCGGTGCTATAAATATCTTGCTGTAGTTTTAGCAAAATCCTTTTTAGTTTTTCTAATGTATTTTCCAACCGTGAGCATTCCTAATTCGTAGTGGAGTTGCGTGTTCCTTATGTATCCTTAGAATTTTATATTCTACTTTCTGAATCTTCGAGATGTTGCTCCAGACAACACTCGCATGTAGAGCTAAGCATCTAATTTGCACATGAACACTGGACCAGAAACAAACACAAAATCAACAAACAATTTAGGAACGATACACTTTATTACAGGGTAACACAGGGAGCAAACAAGAGCGACAGTGACGAAATTAATTTAATAAATAATTAACAAAAGACGGGTAGTTCTGAAGCAGGGAACTGGGAAACTGCCCATGGAAAAAAGAGGAGCCGTAGTTACCGCACCCAAATTATTGGTAAAAGGATTAGTAGCTTAAAAACCGTCCCAAGATTTGCGGCGCTACACGTTTATAGATTAGACCCGGACACTACAAAGACCGAAATTGAAGATTATCTCAAAGCAACATTCGCAGAGGGGATATGCGAACAAATGGAAGCAAAACATAAAGGTCAATATTCATCCTTTAAGGTTAGTGTTTATGACGCTAATTTTGAAAAAGCCATGGATCCAGAAGTTTGGCAGGCAGTAAGCAGATAACTTTTGTACCCGACGTACGAACTAAGGCAGAGTACCGGATTTGCCACCTGAATATTAGACGCATTAGGGGCTCTGTAAAGAAAAATGGCATTGATATTTTACTACATTCTCTGGCGTTTCCCAAAATTGTATGCTTTACTGAAACCTGGTGCTATGAAAGTGAAATTACGTGTATAAAATTAAACAATTATAATTTAGCAAATCATTTTTGCCGTAAAGAATCAAGAGGGGGAGGTGTTGCGATATTTATTAAAGAACATATTTCGTTTAAGCCAAGAAATATTACAGTAAATGCTGTTGAAAAGGTTTTTGAATATACATCTGTGAATATTGATATCGGAAACGTGAACATAAGTGTTTCATGTATTTATCGAACGCTTCATTCTGATATTTTTATATTTAAGTCTTATTTGGATTTGCTAATAACACATTTAAATGTTTTTAATAAGGTTGCGTTTTTATGTAGAGACTTCAATGTGGACTTCAGCAGTAAAAACAAAGATGCTGTTTGTATTTGTAATGTTATGTCATCCTTTAATTTTAATATGTGTATTAATGAATTTACTCGTATACAGGGTCAATCAAAATCTAGTATCGATAATATATTTACAAATATAGATATTAGCTCTGTAAAACCTGCAATTGTATATTCAAATTTGTCAGATCATTTTATGCAGATAATTTCTTGTATTTACGACTTAGTACCGCAAGCTGAGGTAAAATTTATATATAAAAGAAATTTTAAAAATCAATACAACATTAATCACTTTAAAAATTTGATTTCAGGCGAAAATTGGGAGGAGATTTGTGTTGCAGATAATGCTGATGAAAACTTCACCAGTTTTTCCAAAAAGTTTAATGATCTACTTGAGACTGCTTTTCCTTTAGAACGTATACAACTAAAAGGGAGAAAGAGTAAAAAGAACAAATGGTTAACTTCAGAAATAGTCAATCAAGGTCATATGGTAAGAGAAATGTATAGAATTTACAAAATAACATGCAATCGCCAGCTTTTGGCTCGTTACAATGATTTACTAAAAAACCACCGTGAATGAATTAAAGAAGCAAAAACGTTGTTTAATAGTAACAAGTATAAATATGCCTTAAATAAATCGAAAGCTGCTTGGAATATAATCAAAGATGATGTGACTGTCAAAACTAAAACAAAATATCCTTTAGAATTCAATAACGAAGCTGGTTTAAAAATTACAGATATGAACGAAGCTGCTCATGCTTTTAATAGTTATTTTGTGAATTCTATAAAAACACTTTCTCATACTGCACTGGTAAATATAAAAAAGGGTGGAGGGGACAGCACTTCAGTAGCTTTATCAATGTTTTTGTTACCTGTTGAAATAAACGAAATGACAAATTATAAATAGCGTTGCAAACAAGGATTCTGCTGGACACGATGGCGTTCCCTGTTCTCTTCTATCACATATTGCTAAAAATATAGCTCCAGTTTTGACTAACTTAGTAAATGAATCATTTAAGGAGGGTTTATTTCCTTCTGCTCTTAAAGTTTCGCTTGTCATTCCCATTCATAAAAAAATGACGTTAAAAATTTTAAAAATTACAGAGCCGTTTCTGTACTTTCCATATTCTCAAAAATTTACGAAAAAGCCTTCTACGCCAGACTTCTAAATTTCTTGAATTCAAATAATATTTTAACAAGCAGACAATTTGGGTTTCGTAGAAACAGATCAACAGAAGATACAATTGTATGTATAATTAACTACATAATGTCTAAATTAGATTCCAAGTTAAAGGTGGCTGGTGATTTTTTCGATTTGACACGTGCTTTCGAGCTTGTACATCATGACATTTTGATTAAAACATTGGAAAAATATGGAATTAGAGGAATAGCTGAAAGCTGGATAGTATCCTATTTGTCAAACCGTTCTCAAAAAGTTGTTTTAAAGGTAGAAGGTAATCAGTTTAGCTCTGATCAAAAAGATATAAGTGTGGGTGTACCCCAAGGGAGTGTTTTGGGGCCCCTTTTGTTTATAATTTTCATTAATGACATTGTCGATCACAAAAATTTGAATTTCTTTCTCTGTTCTCCGACGACACTTCCTGTGTTGTAACAGCTGAAAATACTCAAACTCTTAGTTTAAAGGCAAATGCATGTGCTACTGAAATGCAGTCTTATTGCTCAAATAGTGGTTTGATTCTAAATTCATTAAAAACAAATTTACTCTCTTTCTCTACTAAAAATATTGACTACAGCTTATTAGCAAAAATTAATGGAAAGAGTATAATTTCAAACTCTGTTTTAAAATTATTGGGAGTTCATGTTGACACCCATTTAACATGGAATGCTCAAATTGATTATATAAGCAGCAAATTGACAACATATAAGTTTCTGCTCTGGCAATTAAGAACTTTTGTTAGTACTAAGGTGTTAATGGCCTTTTACTACGGCTTTGTAAATTCAATTTTAATTTATGGTATATTATGCTGGGGAAATGCAACTCGTTTCCATGAAATTGTAATTTTACAGAAAAGAATTATTCGCACAATTTCTTTCAAATCCACCCGAGTCTCTTGTAGAGATCTCTTTAAAAAACGAAATATGTTGACGGTTGCTGCCATATATATTCTAAAATGTATTTTATACGTTAACGCCAGCGTGGCTCTGATGGTTAGAGCATCGGACTGCGGCGCGGAAGTCTGGAGTTCAAATCCCAGATCGATGCCTGGCGGGCGGCCTACCCAGTCGCTTTAAATAATTGGGAACCTGCGTTCGAAAGAACAAGGGGTAATAATGCGGTTGTCTAATGCGAATAATGCGGTTGTCTAATGCGTGGTGCTCACCACATCACCACGTGTCATGAATTTGACACGCGACAGCCGGGTGTGAGAGCGAGGATACGGAAGCTCTAACCTTCCGCCTTGCAGGCCAAGCTTCTTCATGGGGTGTTAGTGCCTCACCATTATTATTATATATATTTTATACGTTAAAAAAATATCGAAATTTTTTGAAAAACTGGTGACAATGATAACTACCACCTGAGATACAGCAAAAAATTAATTTTACCGAAACACAGATTATCGCTTGTGGCAAACGGTCCAAAGTGCTATAATCACTTACCTCAACACATACGAGGTATCAATAACCATAATCTATTTAAGAGAACGGTAAAATCTATATTACTGGATAATGTAGTTTAACTCAATACAAGAATACTTTTTACTAAAGCTTTAGGTGCCACAAACCATCACGACATGTGCAGTGCATATATACGCTCTATCGGTTTTTATATTTGTTTTTATCTGTATAGGCACTATTTGTTTTTATATCTGATTTTATCTGTATAGGCACTATATGTTTCTATATATTATATTTTAAACTGACCATTGCTTATGTACAAATGTATCAAACAGTAATAAAATAACATTTAACATTTAACATTGTTGCTTTGGTTGAAAATGGGTGAAGGCAGCGTTATGTTAATCGAAATTTGGACATTAATTATTGTACAGTTCAAAAGGTTATTTAACGTCATCATGAAAAACGTTTATTTGGAAAAGGGCTACGTCAGAGCGTGATGTCTGTTTTATGGTTTCTGCGATATTGAGAAATAGACATACCACTGCAATTAAGGTCAGAAAGTTCGTGGTATGAATGTAGCAAATGGAAAGTTAGAAGAAAACTACAAGAAGGCATACAAACCAACTGCGGGACGCAAACAAGTCCATCGGCTACAGTTTGCTCGTGTCTATAAAAATTTAACGCTGGAGCCATCTAGCTGTGTTGTTTGAGTTTGGAGAGGCTAACGATATCCACCATGCATTTTTTTTCACCAAAGAGACTTTCTGATGGTATGGGATTATACATCTTTTGAAGCAGGTACAAAGGTAGTATTTAGCGTTGGAGGCTCCATGACTGCTGTCCGATTTATACAAGACGTCCTTCAAGAACATGCCGTATCGTATATCCCATCATTAAGGGAATAAGTAAAAGAATGTAGCCAAGTAACGGCGCATATGTAAAACAGAATGGAAAACTGTCACGAACCCTATATCCATCTAAAAGCCTGAAGCAGGGATGTAGTTTATCACCGCTCCTTTTCTATATCGAATGAACTCTTGAAAAGAGGGGAAAAGGAACTGTCATGGTATGGGCATATCCATTGGTGAACACATTCTATTTACTTTGAGTTTTGCCGACGACCAAGTGATTATTGCCCAGGACGCTTTCGATTTGGAGTTTATGCTTCGCAGACTATATCAATCATATTAGAGATGGGGTCTTAAAATCAACGTAAAGAAGACTGAATTCTTGGCAGTTAATTCCGATGCGATGTTCCAAATTCTAATAGATGATCACATGTCTGTGAAACAAGTCGACCAATTTAAATATCTAGGGGAAACTATAACAAAAGATGGATTGGGCTCTGCTGAAATCAGAAGTAGAATTGAGCAGAGTAAAAGAATTATAGGATGTCTAAACTCTATTTGGTGGAACAGACATATATCACATCGAACGTGTATTTGTAGGCAAATCCTTAGTTGAATCAGTATTATGCTATGGGTCAGAAGTATGGACAATTAACTCGGAAAATAGAAGGAAAATAGAGACAGTAGAAATGGACTATCTCAGAAGAAGCGCACGTGTTTCGCGGTTAGACCACGTTATCAATGTAGAAATTAGAAGACGCATGCAGGCCGAAGAAAATGTAGTTGATAGAATCGAACGAAGAGGCCTCAAATGCTTCGGTCACCTACTTAGAATAGATGAAAACAGATGGCCTCAAAGAATGTTCAAATGGACACCCCCCGGGAGACGTAAGAGGGGAAGACCCCGAAGATTCTGGAATGAAGAAATGCTAAAAGCAATGGAATCCAGGGGTTTGGACGAAGAAGATGCCTTAAACAGAGATACATGGCGATTAAGGACGGGAAGGCGGCACCGGTATAAGCAAGAGGAAGTAAGCAGTCTTTAAAAAACTAAATTGTATAATTACTGAGTACTATAAAGCAGCTTTAAAGTGGTTTTATTATGAATAGGGTGGCTGCCAACAGAGAGCACTGGAAGACAGCTCTTGAAAAGGCACACGTCCGAAGATGAATGTTGTTACGATTTGCGTTCTTTAATTAAATGAACTATGTAGGAATATACTGTACTTTAGTTAGCTGTAAGCCATCTGTATAATAATATTTTAAGGTAAAATTCGTAGGCAAAATGTCATATTAAATTACAACAAGCGGATGTTAGAAACGTGCCTTTCGCTGGGAAGCTGGAGATATTCCAATCTCACGAATAGATTAGAGTAAGTTTATGCAGGGTTTACTTCATAAACCGAAATATCGAGTGATGTATATGACCGATACGTGATTAGAAGAAGCAACGGTTGCAACTCTATCATAAAAATTACTTGCAACTGGACCTAATGCTTTTAGTAGAATTGTAAAACCTTTATAGCGATAATTTGCGAGAGTCCGAGCGGCCACATTTTCACCGTGGAAAAGCCTAGCCTCAAATTCATAGAACTATTATGAACTGTCACGTCCGTATGTACGTGCCCAAAAGTCCAAAATTTAGACCAGTGCTGATAGGTTATTGGGAACTTTGTAAACGCCCACCGAACTTTCTTGGTCAAAATGGACTTAGAATTAAGTTAGTTAATAAGAAGATGTAAATACGTAAAGTTAAGAAACAACGGTATTATACTTAAGTGTTCTGTAAACGGCAGAAAAATAAATGCAAGTATTTGTACTTAAGTGTTCTTATTAATCTCGCAACAGTAGCTTTGGTCTTCGTGTCCGAGTGTGTTTTAACTAAAAGGATTGCCAGTTACCCCGACTTTAGGCGTCTCGCAATAATGTAAAAGACTAGATAAAGTAGAAGAAGAAGCATGTAAGTAACTAGATTATTTTGCCCGTTAGTGTCTAATAAAGTCAGACGTGACAAATGGCTTACGGAAAGACAATAAACATAACGCCGGTAGCCAAGGAGTCCAGTGGAACAGGAAAAGTAACGTTTAATGCGCATAAACAACACCATGATTACAATAGAAATTAATAAAAGTGTATTTAATAGCTATTTATTCAATAAGTGCAAAAAAATGGATGTATATGCACGAGACTTTTAGCACGAGTGTGCACACAATATTTTTTCTACGGCCTTAAATTTACTGTTATTAATCCATAAATGTCGATTTAACAAAGGTTTGCATTTATGCCAGTTATAATTTATGTCATAGTAAAGAGATGGCTGTGACGGTGCAGGTGACTGTTTCTGCAGTAGGTAGCTGTCAAAGTAAGTTGTCAAAGGTAATTATAATAGTACAAATTTTACTTTACTCATTGCATAATGCTTTAATTATTTAAAAAAACAGTTTGCCTCGAACGAAAGAAGTAACTAGGATAACTTTATAACCTCACTTTCAGTTTAAAATTCTAAATTCAACACCAGCTGTTTACTTTTAGCACATGTGCTAAAAGTAAACAAGCTGATTTCACTTTTAACACGCTGATTTATAAATAGCTATTTATGCAACAAGTGCTAAAAGTTGAGGTTTATGCACGAGACATGAAAATTATGAAACGAATCCGAACGTTATTTAGTTAATTACTATACAACATATCTGTTTCGTAATAGTTATTTGTACAACCAGTTTTGAAAGTCATACTTCTTTACATGAATTTGCAGTTTGCAAGCAAATGAATGAAAAAAGGGACTTTCAAAACGTGTTGTACACGTAGTTTTTTGCATAGTGATCTCTTGGTCAAAATTTAGTGGACAAGGACTTCGGAATTTACAACTGTCAAATTGATATTTCAATAAAATAGTTTTATCTACGATCATGTAAAAAGTGCCTACTTTCTACACCGATATTAGTGTAAAAAGTTAACTTTTAGTACACTAGTGTTATAAAAATTTTATTGCACGCTAATGTCAATAAGAAATCTATGATACACTAATTTTAGTGCAAAAAGTTAACTTTTATTACACTAGTGTTATAAAAATTTTATTGCACGTAAATTTAAAAAATACAAAATGAAATACATACTTTCGTAAAAGAATATGATCGTAGATAAAACGTTGCTAACGTCGCTAACGCTTGCATTCTAATTTGACCTATTCGTGCAATAAAGAATGCCTTTTTGCACTTGTATCTTAAATAACTAAAAAAAAGTGTTCTTTTTTTCACGATTTTGCGTTAAAAAAAGTGGTACTTTCAACACGATTTTTCGTTAAAAAAGAACGACTTTCATGATCACTATGCAAAAAACAATCAAACTTGCCTAATCTGTAGCAAATCTGTCAAATATTTTTGAAGTTTAAAATTCACTTTCGACATCTTGTTTAACTTATCCCATTGGTATTTTAATGTTACCTATGAATTTAATGTATAAATTTTATTTAAATTACACATTTCTGCATATTTGTGTAGCTGATGATTAGAATGTTAATCACATGAAGTAATAATTCAGTTAATTGTAGTTCACATGTACTTAGTTTTTTAAAGTACAGCGTAGATAGAATTTTTCATGGGCTCCCGCGATCAAGTTTATTTTTGATCTCCCTGTATAATATACATGTTAAAAGTGATTTCATTTTGTTCGTGGGGTTGCTCAACTCGTTCCGCGCTACGTTCCACTCGTTTCGCAAGCTTTTCCCCACTTACAAAATAAAATGTCACTTATATATATATATATATATATATCCGAGCTTTTTACATCTGTCGACGTCTCTCGGTTCCTATCCGCCATACATCTCTATTTTCGATGTCTTCGTCTCTTAATTCTCTGGCTTCCATGGCTTCTCTTACTCCTTTCTTCCAAGTTATTCGAGGTCTACCTCTCCTTCTTCTTTGCGGTGGCGTCCATTCATCCATCTTCTTTGGCCATCTTTCATCCGGCATTCTTCTTACATGTGCGTACCAAATGAGCCGTTTTTGTTCAATGGTATCGATAATTGTCTTTTGTACATTCATCCTATTTCTTATTTCTTCGTTTGTAATGTGTTGTAACTTCGATATCCTACAGCTTCTTCTGAGGAAGTCCATTTGCAGCGTCATTAGTCTGTTTCTATGTTTTTTTGTAAGTTCCCAGGTTTCAGATCCATACGTAGCTATACTTTCGATTACTACATTATATATTGAGGATTTTGCTCTTTTGGTTAACCTGTCGCTCCATAAAATTGAGTTTAACATTCCTATGGCTCTTTTTCCTTGATTGATTTTATTGTGTATATCTTTACTGCTTGAGCCTTCTTTTGTTATCGTTACGCCTAAATACTTGAATTCTTCGCAGGCACCAATTGTCTCATTTTCTAATTGTAAATCTTTACTTTTCCCTTCAACTACTAGATATTTAGTTTTTTCTACGTTCATTTCTAATCCCCACTTATTGTATTCTTCTTTGAGTTTCCTACTCATATAGCCAGCGTCATCCTCGTCCTCTGCAACCACTAACTGGTCATCCGCAAATAGCAATGTATATAGAACCGAATCTCCTATCTTTACGCCCATCTGTCCGCATTTTCGTCTCCAGTTCTTCAAAGCTTCTGCTGTATATATGTTAAACAACGTCGGTGATAAGCAGCAACCCTGTTTTAATCCTTTATTTATGGAGATCTCCTTTGAGGCCTGTTTCCCAATTTTTACTATACTTTTGTTGTTTTTGTATAGGTTTTTAATTGCATTAATTAGTGGTATACTAATGTTTTTGGATTCTAACACTTCAAACATTTTTTTAATAGGTACACTATCGTATGCCTTATGTAGGTCCACGAATACTAAATGCGTTTCGACACCACATGCTTGTCTTTTTTCTAATAGTTGTTGTATACAAAAAATATTATCAATACAAGACCGCCCTGCTCTAAATCCACTCTGCTCTTCTATGTTTTCCACTTCCTTTTCTAACCTATTTTTTATTGTTCTCCCATACAGTCTACTAATCGAACTTGTAATGCTAATTCCCCTGTAATTACCGCATTCTCCTTTATTTCCCTTTTTAAATATGGGTACAATAGTTGCCTGTTTCCATTCCTCAGGCAGTTCGTCTTGTTGGAGAAAGCATTTATTAAAAATCACTGCCAATACTTCTTTTACCCTTACAGGAGCGTTTTTAATCAGTTCGATTGGTATACCTCCCGGGCCTGTCGCTTTTCCATTTTTCATCCCTTTGAGCGCATGTTCTATTTCTTTTACCGTAATTTCTTCTGTTGTTTCTTCTAGCGGCGAATTCTGAGTGGTATAGTCTATTTCTTTGTATATCATTCGGTCCTCTGTAAGTAATTGTTTAAAGTGATTTTTCCAGTTTACCATACTTATTGGAGATATTGTAGTTCGTTCACATACATTTTGTCTTAAAGTGTTTATTACTTTCCATGCTTCTTTTGCTCTGGTACTTCCTACTAAGCTATTTATGTCTGAACATTTTCTTTCCCATGCATCTGTCTTCGTCTTTTTTACTAGTGTTTTAACTTCTCGATTACACGTTGTATATATCCTCCTGTCCTGCGGAGTTCCTGTGTTTAGCCACTTTTGAAACTTTATTTTCTTTTCTTCAATTTTACCCTGTATTTCTTCATTCCACCAGTAATCGCATTTTCTTTTAAATTTTGGTTTTTTTTCCTATGGCTTATTTTTGCTCCTCATGCAATTTTTGTTTCAATTGTTCGTATATGTCTTTAGCTGGTTGTTCTACATTAATTTGCATTTTATTACTCAGTCTTAATCTATATAGGAATAGAGTGGAATCATCTTTAAGGCTGTCAATATTATATACGGGGTACTCTGTTGTATTAGTACTGTAGTCCTCATTTGTTTTGTTCTGCTTGTTCTTATATTTGAAGTACATTTTTGCTTTAACTAGGAAATGATCACTCCCGCACTCTGCCCCTCTATAGACTCTGACATCTTGAGTTTTAATGTCTGATACTTGTCTCTGTATGATGTAATCGAGTATAGACTTTAAATTCCGTGTTGGTTGTATCCACGTATATCTGTGTATTTCTTTATGTTTAAAATGCCCATTCGTGATTTTTAGTTCAAATTGCTCACTTTTAGAATGTACTTATATCATAAATTACTATTCTCACCTAACAATTGTACTAAATGCATGATTTCAGGACCGGTAACCTAAAAAATCTGCCTTCATAACTTTTCTGAAATCGCCCGTATTACTGAAACTTTTGGGACCTTGTTATATTATAACGGTACGATAGATGATAATAATTATTTTTTTCATAAGTGTGGAGGGTTATTAAACGAGGCGCAGCCGAATTTAATAATCCACACGCGTGAAAAATAAGCAAGCTAACACGAGTTGACTATAAGATTTTTTAAAATTTCATTTAATAATCAAATCTCAACCTATTAAGTATAGAAATTTATTTGCCTTCATTTTAGTCAAGTGCGTTGGTCAGTTCTGGTAATTAAGGAAACGTCTTTATTTATTGAAATCTGTAATTTGTTCACGTGAAAATAAAACTAAAAATGAATAAACGAGTAAATAATTTGTTTCTAAATTCGTTCATTATTAAATTAAAAGCAGTGAAAAAAGTAACACTTTACTGAGTGAAAAAAGGGACACTTTACACCCTGAAATTAATTTTAAAAAGCCTACTTTTTTAAATTAATGTCTGTGTGAAATACCACTTTTTTTCACTGAGTGAAAAAAGTGACACTTTGCTTTTAATTTAGGAATGAAAGATTTTAAAACCATAATATTTATTAATATGAATATTACGTAATAGAACAATTTGTAACATTTATGCCTGCATTTTGTAGTTCAGTCATCATTTGATAGCTAGTGGATAGTTCTACAAACGCTTGTTCAAGATTGCTTTGGATTGAAATTTCATTAGGTGAAATTAGGCTTGGATTTGAATATTTAACGAAATTAAAAAAAATCTTATAGACGACTCGTGTTAGCTTGCTTATTTTTCACGCGTGTGTATTATTAACCCTCCACACTTGTGAAAAACACTTGTGGTCTAAATAACTATTCAGTTATAGAATAGTTACTTTTTCTAACGTTATATATAGGCGGTTGACGGCTGGAGGCCAGCGCCCCTGCGCCCTTAAGTAGCAGCCACCACTGCTGGAACAACGTGATTAATTTTATTATAAAACAGATGCGGTTGTCAGAGATGTCAAAAGTGATGCTACGGATGCAGTGTTTTAGAATGTTTTATTTATACTGAACGACCAAAAGCATTTCAGATCTAGTTTGTTGTGATTTTATATAAGCATAATTCATTTATAATTACTAATTAATTAGTCAACTCGATTTGAAATGTATTTGATATAATCTGAGCATGGTGGAGAATCCATTATCATCATTTTAAAAGATCGATATATTCTGCTAGATGCTAGATGTTCTTTATTTCATAACACATTTTTCCTTTCGAATATATTTTCTACATCTTATGAATCATTTATAAATGTTACCTTTCTTATTAGGAATATTTTTTCGTACGTAAAAAATGAACTAGACAAGACCAAACATAAAGATACCCACAAGAATACGCGCCTGGCGTTTTAAAATAGGCAACCCAAAATACTCACAACAGAATTCTAATCCCAGATATGAATAAGATCTTCGGCTATGATATCTTTGAGTATATAATGTTTCAGTTGCTGAAGCATTTCTGTCATTTCTCAAATATGCATTAAGGTCATATCGGCGTTTTTTGTCGGTTTATTGCATTTTTAAACTGTCACAGGAGTCGGTGTCTAAAGGTGGTCTAAAGTAGGGTGGCTTGATATTAATTTGACGTATTTGTCCTTTACCAGGGTACGGACAGATCGTTGTCCCCACTCTCTCTAAGACTAAGGTAATATAGAGTGAGAGGGGACAACAATCTGCCGTACCCCCATGTCCCCCTCACACACTAAAGCACTTTAGAGTGAGAGGGGATAACGATCTGTTCGGACCCTGCTATAGGACAAATATGTTGAATTGACATCAAGGCACCATAGTCTAACGTATCTGGCACTCCGCATGCCTAGACCTTGTCCATATCAAACAAACATCTCAAATTTAACCATCAGGTATGCGTAATCCATGACAACTGAAAAGATATCATAGTATGCTGCAGTAAGTATTGTGGGTTGTCTGTTTTTACTACGGATTCTCTCCTGAATCACCTTGTTTCTAGTTTTTAAAAGCTGAAAAAGTCTTACTTACACATAATATAGGATAGAGTAGTACACATTTATTTAATTAGGTCTCTATGCTAAAATAAACTAATAGTCTTGAGCTGGCAACTCACAAAGGGGCATTAATAGTAGTTTGTGTACCAAGGCACTGAAGTTTAACTTTTTATCACGAATGTGGATTTAGTTGCCGACGCCCGCGCCCGTAGGGACAAGGCAAATAAACCACATGAGGGATAAAAAGGTACTTCAGTGCCGAGGTGTACACTATGTTTTATTTGAAATCGAGAAATCGTGAAATTACAACATTTTAACCAACTCTTGTAGGTTATGTTCGGTCGATTGACGTTTATCTGTCGCCTCGCCCCCTACAAAAAAGTCGTAAAACACTGGATCACTGCCGATTTCTCGTATTTTAATAACGATTTCGGCGTACTTTACTGCCGATTTCAAATAAAATGTATTTATAATTATTTGTGTGAGCGCAAATCTACATTGTAATGAAAACTGTGGTAGTCGTGAGTTTCTGCATATAGCAGGAACCCGCAGCTTCCAATTTGCGTAATTAAACAAAGTTCAATCACTAAAACATTTATTAATATTTACTAATATTTATTATAATTCCACTTAATAGAATTACAGAGCATTGAAGTATTTACTAATTCGTTCACACGAAGCAAAGCGAGTTAGCGAATAATTTATTTGCTGCCGATGACTGGGTCGCTCTGGCTTCTTAGCACCTACTGTTGAGGCTCTGGTTGTGAGCGTTTGTCGCTAGCGCCCTCGGTCGGTGCGGAGATGGACTAGTGGTGAGCGCTTGTAGCTAGCGCCCTCAGTCGGTGCGGAGATGGACTAGTGGTGATTTGAGTAGAGGGATCTGTTACAGGCTCCCCCGCAGGATCCTCAAGGCGTCTCGACGAGGGTCCTGCAACTAAATTATTAGTGGAAGGTCTTCTTCTTTGGACGCCCTCTTTTCCTTATAGGTTGGATCGCTTCTGGTGGTGCCTCGACTTCTCCGTAAAATGGAGTTAACGCAGATGTGTGGAAGCTCCCTACCGTATTGTCCGGATCTCGGGGTTCTGCAATTTCGTATGTTGTGGCCGACTTTTGTTTTTTCACCAGATATGGGCCATCTCTCTTGGGAGCGAATTTGGCGGTGAATCCTTTACTTGTGCTGCTTAAAGTGTGAGTTGTGACCAAAACGAGATCACCGGGTTGGTATTCTGGAATTTCTCGACGGCGAGTATCGGCGTACTTTTTAGCTGTGTCTTGGGCTTTTTCCTGGTGAAGTTTCGCCTCTCGTATGACGTCGGTCATTCTCAGTAGATATGGCGTTATCTCCGGGATAAAGCTTTCGGATTGTATTATGGCCTTCTGGTCTCGCGTGACGTCATCCGTGGTTCGCAGTTCTCTACCGAATGTTAAGTATGCAGCTGTGTGTCCTGTTGACTCGCATCGTACGGTGTTCATGGCAAACCGAATGGCTGGTAACTTATTGGGCCATTGGTTGTGCTGCCCTTGAACCATTATAGCCAGTTGCGGTTTTAAGTCTCTGTTCTTTCGCTCCACAGGGTTTGCTTGGGGATGATACAATGGCGTTAGGGATTGCTTAATGTCCAAGCTGTGGGTCACATGCTGCATGATAAAACTGACAAACTGGGTTCCATTGTCGCTAATTATTCGACGTGGGGTTCTAAACCTCAAGAACACTTCATTAATTAGTGTTTGAGCGCATGTTTTCTCGTCGGCCTGCTGGATGGCAAAGAGTTCAACCCACTTGGAAGCGATATCTTTAGAACGCCTGGGACATTAGGGACATATGGGACATATGGGACGTCTGGGACGTTAAGGACATATGGGACATTTAGGACGCCTCTGACGTTAGGGACATATGGGACATATAGGATATCTGGGACGTCTGGGACGTTAAGGACTTATGGGACGTCTAGGACGTCTGGGACGTTAGGAATATACGGGACAGCTGGGACGTCTGGGACGGTAGGGACATATAAGACATTTACTACGTTTGGAACGTTAGGAACATATGGAACAACTAGGACGCCTGGGACATTAGGGACATATGGGACATACGGGACATCTAGGATGTCTGGGACGCTAGGGACATATGGGACGTCTGGGACGTTAAGAACATATGGGACATCTAGGACGTCTGGAACGTCTGGTACGTTAAGGACATATGGAACATTTAGGACGCCTGGGACATTAGGGACATATGGGACATATGGGACATCTGGGAAGTCTGGGACGTTAGGGACATATGGGACATATAGGACATCTGGGACGCTTGGGACATTAGGGACATATAGGACATCTAGGTCGTCTGGGACTTCTGACACGTTAGGGACATACGGGACAGCTGGGACGTCTGGGACGTTAGGGACATATGGGACATTTAGGACGTCTCCGACGTACGGGACATATGGAACATCTAGGACGCCAAGACATTAGAGACATATGGTACATATGGGACATCTGGGACGTCTGGGACGTTAGGGACATATGGGACATCTGGGACGTCTGGGACGTTAAGGACATATGGGACATCTAGGACGCCTGGGACGTCTGGGACGTTAAGAACATATGGGGCATTTAAGACGCCTGGGACATTAGGGACATATGGGACATATGGGCTATCTGGCACGCCTGGGACATTAGGGACATATGTGACATATGGGACATTTGGGACGTCTGGGACGTTAGGGACATATGGGACATCTGGGACGTCTGGGACGTTAAGGACATATGGGACATCTAGGACGCCTGGGACGTCTGGGACGTTAAGAACATATGGGGCATTTAAGACGCCTGGGACATTAGGGACATATGGGACATATGGGCTATCTGGCACGCCTGGGACGTTAGGGACATATGGGACATCTGGGACGTCTGGGACGTTAAGGACATATGGGACATCTAGGACGCCTGGGACGTCTGGGACGTTAAGAACATATGGGGCATTTAAGACGCCTGGGACATTAGGGACATATGGGACATATGGGCTATCTGGCACGCCTGGGACATTAGGGACATATGTGACATATGGGACATTTGGGACGTCTGGGACGTTAGGGACATATGGGACATCTGGGACGTCTGGGACGTTAAGGACATATGGGACATCTAGGACGCCTGGGACGTCTGGGACGTTAAGAACATATGGGGCATTTAAGACGCCTGGGACATTAGGGACATATGGGACATATGGGCTATCTGGCACGCCTGGGACGTTAGGGACATATGGGACATATGGGACATCTGGGACGTCTGGGGCGTTAGGGACATATGGGACATCTGGGACGTCTGGGACGTTAAGGACATATGGGACATCCAGGACGCCTGGGACGTCTGGGACGTTAGGGACATATAGGACATCTAGGACATCTGCGACGTTAGGGACATATGAGACATCTAGGACGTCTGGGACGTCTGGGACGTTAGGGACATACGGGACAGCTGGGACGTCTGGGACGTTAGGAACGTAAGAGGCATTTAGGACGTCTGGGACGTTAGGGACATATGGAACATCTAAGACGCCTGGGACATTAGGGACATATGGGGCATATGGGACATCTGGGACGTCTGGGACGTTAGAGACATATGGGACATCTGGGACGTCTGGGACGTTAAGGACATATGGGACATCTAGGACGTCTGGGACGTCTGGGACGTTTGGGACGTTAAGGACATATGGGACATTTAGGACGCCTGGGACATTAGGGCATATGAGACATCTGGTACATCTGGGACGCCTGGGACATTAGGGACATATGAGACATATGGAACATCTGGGACGTCTGGGACGTTAAGGACTTATGGGACATCTAGATCGTCTGGGACGTCTGGACGTTAAGGACATATGGGACATTTAGGACGCCTGGGACAATAGGGACATATGGGACATGTGGGACAGCTGGGACGTCTGGGACGGTAGGGACATATAAGACATTTACTACGTTTGGAACGTTAGGAACATATGGAACAACTAGGACGCCTGGGACATTAGGGACATATGGGACATACGGGACATCTAGGATGTCTGGGACGCTAGGGACATATGGGACATCTGGGACGTCTGGGACGTTAAGAACATATGGGACATCTAGGACGTCTGGAACGTCTGGTACGTTAAGGACATATGGAACATTTAGGACGCCTGGGACATTAGGGACATATGGGACATATGGGACATCTGGGAAGTCTGGGACGTTAGGGACATATGGGACATCTAGGTCGTCTGGGACTTCTGACACGTTAGGGACATACGGGACAGCTGGGACGTCTGGGACGTTAGGGACATATGGGAATTTAGGACGTCTCCGACGTACGGGACATATGGAACATCTAGGACGCCAAGACATTAGAGACATATGGTACATATGGGACATCTGGGACGTCTGGGACGTTAGGGACATATGGGACATCTGGGACGCTTGGGACATTAGGGACATATAGGACATCTAGGTCGTCTGGGACTTCTGACACGTTAGGGACATACGGGACAGCTGGGACGTCTGGGACGTTAGGGACATATGGGAATTTAGGACGTCTCCGACGTACGGGACATATGGAACATCTAGGACGCCAAAACATTAGAGACATATGGTACATATGGGACATCTGGGACGTCTGCGACGTTAGGGACATATGGGACATCTGGGACGTCTGGGACGTTAAGGACATATGGGACATCTAGGACGCCTGGGACGTCTGGGACGTTAAGAACATATGGGGCATTTAAGACGCCTGGGACATTAGGGACATATGGGACATATGGGCTATCTGGCACGCCTGGGACATTAGGGACATATGTGACATATGGGCTATCTGGCACGCCTGGGACGTTAGGGACATATGGGACATATGGGACATCTGGGACGTCTGGGGCGTTAGGGACATATGGGACATCTGGGACGTCTGGGACGTTAAGGACATATGGGACATCCAGGACGCCTGGGACGTCTGGGACGTTAGGGACATATAGGACATCTAGGACATCTGCGACGTTAGGGACATATGAGACATCTAGGACGTCTGGGACGTCTGGGACGTTAGGGACATACGGGACAGCTGGGACGTCTGGGACGTTAGGAACGTAAGAGGCATTTAGGACGTCTGGGACGTTAGGGACATATGGAACATCTAAGACGCCTGGGACATTAGGGACATATGGGGCATATGGGACATCTGGGACGTCTGGGACGTTAGAGACATATGGGACATCTGGGACGTCTGGGACGTTAAGGACATATGGGACATCTAGGACGTCTGGGACGTCTGGGACGTTTGGGACGTTAAGGACATATGGGACATTTAGGCCGCCTGGGACATTAGGGCATATTGGACATCTGGTACATCTGGGACGCCTGGGACATTAGGGACATATGAGACATATGGAACATCTGGGACGTCTGGGACGTTAAGGACTTATGGGACATCTAGATCGTCTGGGACGTCTGGACGTTAAGGACATATGGGACATTTAGGACGCCTGGGACAATAGGGACATATGGGACATGTGGGACATCTGGGACGTCTGGGACATTAGGGACATATGGAACATATGGGACATATGGGACATCTGGGACGTCTGGGACGTTAGGAACGTAAGGGGCATTTAGGACGTCTGGGACGTTTGGGACATATGGAACATCTAAGACGCCTGGGACATTAGGGACATATGGGACATATGGGACATCTGGGATGTCTGGGACGTTAGAGACATATGGGACATCTGGGACGTCTAGGACGTTAAGGACATATGGGACATCTAGGACGTCTGGGACGTCTGGGGACGTTAAGGACATATGGGACATTTAGGACGCCTGGGACATTAGGGACATATGGGACATCTGGGATGTCTGGGACGTTAAGGACGTATAAAACATCTAGGACGTCTGGGATATTAGGGACATATGGGACATCTAGGACGTCTGGGACGTCTGGGACGTTATGGACATATGGGACATTTAGGACGCCTGGGACATTAGGGACATATGGGACATATAAGACATCTGGGACGTCTGGCACGTTAGGGACATATGGGACATCTGGGACGTCTGGGACGTTAAGGACATATGAGACATCTAGGACATCTGGGTCATCTGTGGCGTTAGGGACATACGGGACAGCTGGGACGTCTGGGACGGTAGGGACATATGGGACATTTAGGACCTCTGGGACGTTAGGGCCGTATGGAACATCTGGGACGTCTGAAACGTTAAGGACATATGGGACATCTAGGACGTCTGGACGTTAAGGACGTATGGGACATTTAGGACGCCTGGGACATTAGGGACATATGGAACATATGTGACATCTGGGACGTCTTGGACGTTAGGGACATATGGGACACCTGGGACGTCTGGGACGTTAAAGACATATGGGACATCTAGGACGTGTGGACGTTAGGGATATATGGGACATCTAGGACGTCTGGGACGTCTGGGACGTTAAGGACATATGGGACATTTAGGACGCCTGGGACATTAAGGACATATGGGACATATGGGACATCTGGGACGTCTTGGACGTTAGGGACATATGGGACACCTGGGACGTCCGGGACGTTAAAGACATATGGGACATTTAGGGACGCCTGGGACATTAGGGACATATGGGACATATGGGACGTCTGGGACGTTAAGGGACATATGGGACATTTAGGACGCCTGGGACGTTAGGGACATATGGGACATATAGGATATCTGGGACGTCTGGGACGTTAAGGACTTATGGGACGTCTAGGACGTCTGGGACGTTAGGGATATACGGGACAGCTGGGACTTTTTGGACGTTAGGGACATATGGGCCATTTAGGACGTCTGGACGTTAGGAACATATGGAACATTTAGGACGCCTGGGACATTAGGGACATATGGGACATATGCGACATCTGGGACGCCTGGGACATTAGGAACATATGGGACATATGGGACATCTGGGACGTCTGGGACGTCTGGGACGTTAGGGACATATAGGACATCTAGGACGTCTGGGACGTTAGGGACATATGATACATCTAGGACGTCTGTGACGTTAAGGACATCTGGGACATCTAGGACGTCTGAGACGTTAAGGGCATATGGGACATTTAGGACGCCTGGGACATTAGGGACATATGGGACATATGGAACATTTGGGACGTCTGGGACGTTAAGGACATATGGGACATCTAGGACGTCTGAGACGTTAAGGACATATGGGACATTTAGGACGCCTGGGACATTAGGGACATATGGGACATCTGGGACGTCTGGGACGTTACGGACATATGGGACATCTGGGACGTCTGGGACGTTAAGCACACATGGGGCATTTAGGACGTCTGGGACGCTAGGAACATATGGGACATCTGGGACGTCTGGGACGTTAGGGACATATGAGACATCTGGACGTCTGGGACGTTAGGGACATATAGGACATCTAGGATGTATGGGACGTTAGGCACATATGGGACATCTAGAACTTCTGGGACGTCTGGAAAGTTAGAAACAAACGGGACAGCTGGGACGTCTGGGACATTAGGGACATATGGGACATTTAGGACGTCTGGGACGTTAGGGACATATGGAACATCTAGGACGCCTGGGACATTAGGGACATATGGGACATATGGGACATCTGGGACGTCTGAGACGTTAGGGACATATGGGACATCTGGGACGTCAGGGACGTTAAGGACATCTGGGACATCTAGGACGTCTGAGACGTTAAGGACATATGGGACATTTAGGACGCCTGGGACATTAGGGACATATGGGACATATGGAACATTTGGGACGTTACGGACATATGGGACATCTGGGACGTCTGGGACGTTAAGCACACATGCGGCATTTAGGACGTCTGCGACGCTAGGACATATGGGACATCTGGGACGTCTGGGACGTTAGGGACATATGAGACATCTGGGACGTCTGGGACGTTAGGGACATATAGGACATCTAGGATGTCTGGAACGTTAGGGACATATGGGACATCTAGGATGTCTGGGACGTTAGGGACATATGGGATATCTAGAACTTCTGGGACGTCTGGAAGGTTAGAAACAAACGGGACAGCTGGGACGTCTTGGACATTAGGGACATATGGGACATTTAGGACGTCTGGGACGTTAGGGACATATGGAACATCTAGGACGCCTGGGACATTAGGGACATATGGGACATATGGGACATCTGGGACGTCTGAGACGTTAGGGACATATGGGACATCTGGGACGTCTGGGACGTTAAGGACATATGGGACATCTAGGACCGCTGGGACGTCTGGACGTTAAGAACATATGGGGCATTTAAGACGCCTGGGACATTAGGGACATATGGGACATATGGGCTATCTGGCACGCCTGGACATTAGGGACATATGTGACATATGGGACATTTGGGACGTCTGGGACGTTAGGGACATATGGGACATCTGGGACGTCTGGGACGTTAAGGACATATGGGACATCTAGGACGCCTGGGACGTCTGGGACGTTAAGAACATATGGGGCATTTAAGACGCCTGGGACATTAGGGACATATGGGACATATGGGCTATCTGGCACGCCTGGACGTTAGGGACATATGGGACATCTGGGACGTCTGGGACGTTAAGGACATATGGGACATCTAGGACGCCTGGGACGTCTGGGACGTTAAGAACATATGGGGCATTTAAGACGCCTGGGACATTAGGGACATATGGGACATATGGGCAATCTGGCACGCCTGGGACATTAGGGACATATGTGACATATGGGACATTTGGGACGTCTGGGACGTTAGGGACATATGGGACATCTGGGACGTCTGGGACGTTAAGGACATATGGGACATCTAGGACGCCTGGACGTCTGGGACGTTAAGAACATATGGGGCATTTAGGACGCCTGGGACATTAGGGACATATGGGACATATGGGCTATCTGGCACGCCTGGGACGTTAGGGACATATGGGACATATGGGACATCTGGGACGTCTGGGGCGTTAGGGACATATGGGACATCTGGGACGTCTGGACGTTAAGGACATATGGGACATCCAGGACGCCTGGGACGTCTGGGACGTTAGGGACATATAGGACATCTAGGACATCTGCGACGTTAGGGACATATGAGACATCTAGGACGTCTGGGACGTCTGGGACGTTAGGGACATACGGGACAGCTGGGACGTCTGGGACGTTAGGAACGTAAGAGGCATTTAGGACGTCTGGGACGTTAGGGACATATGGAACATCTAAGACGCCTGGGACATTAGGGACATATGGGGCATATGGGACATCTGGGACGTCTGGGGACGTTAGAGACATATGGGACATCTGGGACGTCTGGGACGTTAAGGACATATGGGACATCTAGGACGTCTGGGACGTCTGGGACGTTTGGGACGTTAAGGACATATGGGACATTTAGGCCGCCTGGGACATTAGGGCATATGGGACATCTGGTACATCTGGGACGCCTGGGACATTAGGGACATATGAGACATATGGAACATCTGGGACGTCTGGACGTTAAGGACTTATGGGACATCTAGATCGTCTGGGACGTCTGGACGTTAAGGACATATGGGACATTTAGGACGCCTGGGACAATAGGGACATATGGGACATGTGGACATCTGGGACGTCTGGGACATTAGGGACATATGGAACATATGGACATATGGGACATCTGGGACGTCTGGGACGTTAGGAACGTAAGGGGCATTTAGGACGTCTGGGACGTTTGGGACATATGGAACATCTAAGACGCCTGGGACATTAGGGACATATGGGACATATGGGACATCTGGGATGTCTGGGACGTTAGAGACATATGGGACATCTGGGACGTCTAGGACGTTAAGGACATATGGGACATCTAGGACGTCTGGGACGTCTGGGACGTTAAGGACATATGGGACATTTAGGACGCCTGGGACATTAGGGACATATGGGACATCTGGGACGTCTGGGACGTTAAGGACATATAAAACATCTAAGACGTCTGGGATATTAGGGACATATGGGACATCTAGGACGTCTGGGACGTCTGGGACGTTATGGACATATGGGACATTTAGGACGCCTGGGACATTAGGGACATATGGGACATATAAGACATCTGGGACGTCTGGCACGTTAGGGACATATGGGACATCTGGGACGTCTGGGACGTTAAGGACATATGAGACATCTAGGACATCTGGGTCATCTGTGGCGTTAGGGACATACGGGACAGCTGGGACGTCTGGGACGGTAGGGACATATGGGACATTTAGGACCTCTGGGACGTTAGGGCCGTATGGAACATCTGGGACGTCTGAAACGTTAAGGACATATGGGACATCTAGGACGTCTGGGACGTTAAGGACGTATGGGACATTTAGGACGCCTGGACATTAGGGACATATGGAACATATGTGACATCTGGGACGTCTTGGACGTTAGGGACATATGGGACACCTGGGACGTCTGGGACGTTAAAGACATATGGGACATCTAGGACGTGTGGGACGTTAGGGACATATGGGACATCTAGGACGTCTGGGACGTCTGGGACGTTAAGGACATATGGGACATTTAGGACGCCTGGGACATTAAGGACATATGGGACATATGGGACATCTGGGACGTCTTGGACGTTAGGGACATATGGACACCTGGGACGTCCGGGACGTTAAAGACATATGGGACATTTAGGACGCCTGGACATTAGGGACATATGGGACATATGGGACTTCTGGGTCGTTAAGGACATATGGGACATTTAGGACGCCTGGGACGTTAGGGACATATGGGACATATAGGATATCTGGGACGTCTGGGACGTTAAGGACTTATGGGACGTCTAGGACGTCTGGGACGTTAGGGATATACGGGACAGCTGGGACTTTTTGGACGTTAGGGACATATGGGCCATTTAGGACGTCTGGGACGTTAGGAACATATGGAACATCTAGGACGCCTGAAACATTAGAGACATATGGGACATATGGGACATCTGGACGTCTGGGACGTTAAGGACATATGGGACATTTAGGACGCCTGGGACATTAGGGACATATGGGACATATGGGACGTCTGGGACGTTAAAGACATATGGGACATTTAGGACGCCTGGGACGTTAGGGACATATGGGACATATAGGATATCTGGGACGTCTGGGACGTTAAGGACTTATGGGACGTCTAGGACGTCTGGGACGTTAGGGATATACGGGACAGCTGGGACGTCTGGGACGGTAGGGACATATAAGACATTTAGGACGTTTGGAACGTTAGGAACATATGGAACAACTAGGACGCCTGGGACATTAGGGACATATGGGACATACGGGACATCTAGGACGTCTGGGACGCTAGGGACATATGGGACATTGGGAATTCTGGGACGTTAAGAACATATGGGACATCTAGGACGTCTGGAACGTCTGGTACGTTAAGGACATATGGAACATTTAGGACGCCTGGGACATTAGGGACATATGGGACATATGCGACATCTGGGACGCCTGGGACATTAGGAACGTATGGGACATATGGGACATCTGGGACGTCTGGGACGTCTGGGACGTTAGGGACATATAGGACATCTAGGACGTCTGGGACGTTAGGGACATATGAGACATCTAGGACGTCTGTGACGTTAAGGACATCTGGGACATCTAGGACGTCTGGGACGTTAAGGGCATATGGGACATTTAGGACGCCTGGGACATTAGGGACATATGGGACATATGGAACATTTGGGACGTCTGGGACGTTAAGGACATATGGGACATCTAGGACGTCTGAGACGTTAAGGACATATTGGGACATTTAGGACGCCTGGGACATTAGGGACATATGGGACATCTGGGACGTCTGGGACGTTACGGACATATGGGACATCTGGGACGTCTGGGACGTTAAGCACACATGGGGCATTTAGGACGTCTGGGACGCTAGGAACATATGGACATCTGGGACGTCTGGGACGTTAGGGACATATGAGACATCTGGGACGTCTGGGACGTTAGGGACATATAGGACATCTAGGATGTCTGGGACGTTAGGCACATATGGGACATCTAGAACTTCTGGGACGTCTGGAAAGTTAGAAACAAACGGGACAGCTGGGACGTCTGGGACATTAGGGACATATGGGACATTTAGGACGTCTGGGACGTTAGGGACATATGGAACATCTAGGACGCCTGGGACATTAGGGACATATGGGACATATGGGACATCTGGGACGTCTGAGACGTTAGGGACATATGGGACATCTGGGACGTCAGGGACGTTAAGGACATCTGGGACATCTAGGACGTCTGAGACGTTAAGGACATATGGGACATTTAGGACGCCTGGGACATTAGGGACATATGGGACATATGGAACATTTGGGACGTTACGGACATATGGGACATCTTGGACGTCTGGGACGTTAAGCACACATTCGGCATTTAGGACGTCTGGGACGCTAGGAACATATGGGACATCTGGGACGTCTGGGACGTTAGGGACATATGAGACATCTGGGACGTCTGGGACGTTAGGGACATATAGGACATCTAGGATGTCTGGAACGTTAGGGACATATGGGACATCTAGGATGTCTGGGACGTTAGGGACATATGGGATATCTAGAACTTCTGGGACGTCTGGAAGGTTAGAACAAACGGGACAGCTGGGACGTCTGGGACATTAGGGACATATGGGACATTTAGGACGTCTGGGACGTTAGGGACATATGGAACATCTAGGACGCCTGGGACATTAGGGACATATGGGACATATGGGACATCTGGGACGTCTGAGACGTTAGGGACATATGGGACATCTAGGACATCTGGACGTCTGGGACGTTAAAGACATATAAGACATTTAGGACGCCAGAGACATTAGGGCCATATGGGACATATGGGTCATCTGGACGCCTGGCACATAGGGACATGTAGAACGTATAGGACATCTGGGGCGTCTGGGACTTCTGGGACGTTAGGGACATATAGGACATCTAGGACGTCTGGGGCGTTAGGGACATATGGACATCCAGGACGTCTGGGACGTTTGGGACGTTAGGGACATACGGGACAGCTGTGACGTCAGGGACGTTATGGACATATGGGACATTTAGGACGTCTGGGACGTTAGGGAAATATGGAACATCTAGGACGCATGGGACATTAGGGACATATTGGACATATGGGACATCTGGGACGTCTGGGACGTTAGGGACATATGGTACATCTGGGACCTCTGAAACGTTAAGGACATATGGGACATCTAGGACGTCTGGGACGTTAAGGACGTATGGGACATTTAGCAAGCCTGGGACATTAGGGACATATGGGACATATGTGACATCTGGGACGCCTGGGACATTACGGACATATGGGACATATGAGACATTTGGGACGTCTGGGACGTTAGGTACATATGGGACATCTGGGACGTCTGGGACGTTAAGGACATATGGGACATCTAGGAAGTCTGGGACGTCTAGGACGTCTGGGACGTTAAGGACATATGGGACATTTAGAACGCCTGGGACAATAGGGGACATATGGGACATCTGGGACGCCTGGACATGAGGGACATATGGGACATATGGGGACATCTGAGACGCCTGGAACGTTAGGGACATATAGGACATCTAGGACGTCTGGTACGTTAAGGACATATGGGACATCTAGGACGTCTGGGACGTCTGGGACGTTAAGGACATATGGGACATTTAGGACGCCTGGGACAATAGGGACATATGGGACATCTGGGACGCCTGGGACATTAGGGACATATGGAACATCTAAGACGCCTGGGACATTAGGGACATATGGCACATATGGGACATCTGGGACGTCGTGGACGTTAGGGACATATGGAACATCTAAGACGCCTGGGACAAGAGGGACATATGGGACATATGGGACATCTGGGACGTCTGGGACGTTAGGGAGATATAGGACATCTGGGACGTCTGGGACGTTAAGGACATATATGACACCTAGGACGTCTGGGACGTCTGGAACGTTAAGGACATATGTGACATTTAGTACGCCTTGGACATTAAAGACATATGGGACATATGGAACATCTGGGACGCCTGGGACATTAGGGACATATGAGACATAAGGGACATCTGGGACGTCTGGGACGTTAGGTACATATGGGACATCTGGGACGTCTGGGACGTTAAGGACATATGGGACATCTAGGACGTCTGGGACGTCTAGGACGTCTGGGACGTTAAGGACATATGGGACATTTAGAACGCCTGGGACAATAGGGACATATGGACATCTGGGACGCCTGGGACATGAGGGACATATGGGACATATGGGTCATTTGAGACGCCTGGAACGTTAGGGACATATAGGACATCTAGGACGTCTGGTACGTTAAGGACATATGGGACATATGGGACATATGTGACATCTGGGACGCCTGGGACATTAGGGACATATGGGACATATGAGACATCTGGACGTCTGGGACGTTAGGTTACATATGGGACATCTGTGACGTCAGGGACGTTATGGACATATGGGACATTTAGGACGTCTGGGACGTTAGGGAAATATGGAACATCTAGGACGCATGGGACTTTAGGGACATATTGGACATATGGGACATCTGGGACGTCTGGGACGTTAGGGACATATGGTACATCTGGGACCTCTGAAACGTTAAGGACATATGGGACATCTAGGACGTCTGGGACGTTAAGGACGTATGGGACATTTAGCAAGCCTGGGACATTAGGGACATATGGGACATATGTGACATCTGGGACGCCTGGGACATTAGGGACATATGGGACATATGAGACATCTGGGACGTCTGGGACGTTAGGTACATATGGGACATCTGGGACGTCTGGGACGTTAAGGACATATGGGACATCTAGGACGTCTGGGACGTCTAGGACGTCTGGGACGTTAAGGACATATGGGACATTTAGAACGCCTGGGACAATAGGGACATATGGGACATCTGGGACGCCTGGGACATGAGGGACATATGGGACATATGGGACATCTGAGACGCCTGGAACGTTAGGGACATATAGGACATCTAGGACGTCTGGTACGTTAAGGACATATGGGACATCTAGGACGTCTGGGACGTCTGGGACGTTAAGGACATATGGGACATTTAGGACGCTTGGGACAATAGGGACATATGGGACATCTGGGACGCCTGGGACATTAGGGACATATGGAACATCTAAGACGCCTGGGACATTAGGGACATATGGCACATATGGGACATCTGGGACGTCGTGGACGTTAGGGACATATGGAACATCTAAGACGCCTGGGACAAGAGGGACATATGGGACATATGGGACATCTGGGACGTCTGGGACGTTAGGGAGATATAGGACATCTGGGACGTCTGGGACTTTAAGGACATATATGACACCTAGGACGTCTGGGACGTCTGGAACGTTAAGGACATATGTGACATTTAGTACGCCTTGGACATTAAAGACATATGGGACATATGGAACATCTGGGACGCCTGGGACATTAGGGACATATGAGACATAAGGGACATCTGGGACGTCTGGGACGTTAGGTACATATGGGACATCCAGGACGCCTGGGACGTCTGGGACGTTAGGGACATATAGGACATCTAGGACATCTGCGACGTTAGGGACATATGAGACATCTAGGACGTCTGGGACGTCTGGGACGTTAGGGACATACGGGACAGCTGGGACGTCTGGGACGTTAGGAACGTAAGAGGCATTTAGGACGTCTGGGACGTTAGGGACATATGGAACATCTAAGACGCCTGGGACATTAGGGACATATGGGGCATATGGGACATCTGGGACGTCTGGGACGTTAGAGACATATGGGACATCTGGGACGTCTGGGACGTTAAGGACATATGGGACATCTAGGACGTCTGGGACGTCTGGACGTTTGGGACGTTAAGGACATATGGGACATTTAGGCCGCCTGGGACATTAGGGCATATGGGACATCTGGTACATCTGGGACGCCTGGGACATTAGGGACATATGAGACATATGGAACATCTGGGACGTCTGGGACGTTAAGGACTTATGGGACATCTAGATCGTCTGGGACGTCTGGACGTTAAGGACATATGGGACATTTAGGACGCCTGGGACAATAGGGACATATGGGACATGTGGGACATCTGGGACGTCTGGGACATTAGGGACATATGGAACATATGGGACATATGGGACATCTGGGACGTCTGGGACGTTAAGGAACGTAAGGGGCATTTAGGACGTCTGGGACGTTTGGGACATATGGAACATCTAAGACGCCTGGGACATTAGGGACATATGGGACATATGGGACATCTGGGATGTCTGGGACGTTAGAGACATATGGGACATCTGGGACGTCTAGGACGTTAAGGACATATGGGACATCTAGGACGTCTGGGACGTCTGGGACGTTAAGGACATATGGGACATTTAGGACGCCTGGGACATTAGGGACATATGGGACATCTGGGACGTCTGGGACGTTAAGGACATATAAAACATCTAAGACGTCTGGGATATTAGGGACATATGGGACATCTAGGACGTCTGGGACGTCTGGGACGTTATGGACATATGGGACATTTAGGACGCCTGGGACATTAGGGACATATGGGACATATAAGACATCTGGGACGTCTGGCACGTTAGGGACATATGGGACATCTGGGACGTCTGGGACGTTAAGGACATATGAGACATCTAGGACATCTGGGTCATCTGTGGCGTTAGGGACATACGGGACAGCTGGGACGTCTGGGACGGTAGGGACATATGGGACATTTAGGACCTCTGGGACGTTAGGGCCGTATGGAACATCTGGGACGTCTGAAACGTTAAGGACATATGGGACATCTAGGACGTCTGGGACGTTAAGGACGTATGGGACATTTAGGACGCCTGGGACATTAGGGACATATGGAACATATGTGACATCTGGGACGTCTTGGACGTTAGGGACATATGGGACACCTGGGACGTCTGGGACGTTAAAGACATATGGGACATCTAGGACGTGTGGGACGTTAGGGACATATGGGACATCTAGGACGTCTGGGACGTCTGGGACGTTAAGGACATATGGGACATTTAGGACGCCTGGGACATTAAGGACATATGGGACATATGGGACATCTGGGACGTCTTGGACGTTAGGGACATATGGGACACCTGGGACGTCCGGGACGTTAAAGACATATGGGACATTTAGGACGCCTGGGACATTAGGGACATATGGGACATATGGGACGTCTGGGTCGTTAAGGACATATGGGACATTTAGGACGCCTGGGACGTTAGGGACATATGGGACATATAGGATATCTGGGACGTCTGGGACGTTAAGGACTTATGGGACGTCTAGGACGTCTGGGACGTTAGGGATATACGGGACAGCTGGGACTTTTTGGACGTTAGGGACATATGGGCCATTTAGGACGTCTGGGACGTTAGGAACATATGGAACATCTAGGACGCCTGAAACATTAGAGACATATGGGACATATGGGACATCTGGGACGTCTGGGACGTTAAGGACATATGGGACATTTAGGACGCCTGGGACATTAGGGACATATGGGACATATGGGACGTCTGGGACGTTAAAGACATATGGGACATTTAGGACGCCTGGGACGTTAGGGACATATGGGACATATAGGATATCTGGGACGTCTGGGACGTTAAGGACTTATGGGACGTCTAGGACGTCTGGGACGTTAGGGATATACGGGACAGCTGGGACGTCTGGGACGGTAGGGACATATAAGACATTTAGGACGTTTGGAACGTTAGGAACATATGGAACAACTAGGACGCCTGGGACATTAGGGACATATGGGACATACGGGACATCTAGGACGTCTGGGACGCTAGGGACATATGGGACATTGGGAATTCTGGGACGTTAAGAACATATGGGACATCTAGGACGTCTGGAACGTCTGGTACGTTAAGGACATATGGAACATTTAGGACGCCTGGGACATTAGGGACATATGGGACATATGCGACATCTGGGACGCCTGGGACATTAGGAACGTATGGGACATATGGGACATCTGGGACGTCTGGGACGTCTGGGACGTTAGGGACATATAGGACATCTAGGACGTCTGGGACGTTAGGGACATATGAGACATCTAGGACGTCTGTGACGTTAAGGACATCTGGGACATCTAGGACGTCTGGGACGTTAAGGGCATATGGGACATTTAGGACGCCTGGGACATTAGGGACATATGGGACATATGGAACATTTGGGACGTCTGGGACGTTAAGGACATATGGGACATCTAGGACGTCTGAGACGTTAAGGACATATGGGACATTTAGGACGCCTGGGACATTAGGGACATATGGGACATCTGGGACGTCTGGGACGTTACGGACATATGGGACATCTGGGACGTCTGGGACGTTAAGCACACATGGGGCATTTAGGACGTCTGGGACGCTAGGAACATATGGGACATCTGGGACGTCTGGGACGTTAGGGACATATGAGACATCTGGGACGTCTGGGACGTTAGGGACATATAGGACATCTAGGATGTCTGGGACGTTAGGCACATATGGGACATCTAGAACTTCTGGGACGTCTGGAAAGTTAGAAACAAACGGGACAGCTGGGACGTCTGGGACATTAGGGACATATGGGACATTTAGGACGTCTGGGACGTTAGGGACATATGGAACATCTAGGACGCCTGGGACATTAGGGACATATGGGACATATGGGACATCTGGGACGTCTGAGACGTTAGGGACATATGGGACATCTGGGACGTCAGGGACGTTAAGGACATCTGGGACATCTAGGACGTCTGAGACGTTAAGGACATATGGGACATTTAGGACGCCTGGGACATTAGGGACATATGGGACATATGGAACATTTGGGACGTTACGGACATATGGGACATCTTGGACGTCTGGGACGTTAAGCACACATTCGGCATTTAGGACGTCTGGGACGCTAGGAACATATGGGACATCTGGGACGTCTGGGACGTTAGGGACATATGAGACATCTGGGACGTCTGGGACGTTAGGGACATATAGGACATCTAGGATGTCTGGAACGTTAGGGACATATGGGACATCTAGGATGTCTGGGACGTTAGGGACATATGGGATATCTAGAACTTCTGGGACGTCTGGAAGGTTAGAAACAAACGGGACAGCTGGGACGTCTGGGACATTAGGGACATATGGGACATTTAGGACGTCTGGGACGTTAGGGACATATGGAACATCTAGGACGCCTGGGACATTAGGGACATATGGGACATATGGGACATCTGGGACGTCTGAGACGTTAGGGACATATGGGACATCTAGGACATCTGGGACGTCTGGGACGTTAAAGACATATAAGACATTTAGGACGCCAGAGACATTAGGGCCATATGGGACATATGGGTCATCTGGGACGCCTGGCACATTAGGGACATGTAGAACGTATAGGACATCTGGGGCGTCTGGGACTTCTGGGACGTTAGGGACATATAGGACATCTAGGACGTCTGGGGCGTTAGGGACATATGGGACATCCAGGACGTCTGGGACGTTTGGGACGTTAGGGACATACGGGACAGCTGTGACGTCAGGGACGTTATGGACATATGGGACATTTAGGACGTCTGGGACGTTAGGGAAATATGGAACATCTAGGACGCATGGGACATTAGGGACATATTGGACATATGGGACATCTGGGACGTCTGGGACGTTAGGGACATATGGTACATCTGGGACCTCTGAAACGTTAAGGACATATGGGACATCTAGGACGTCTGGGACGTTAAGGACGTATGGGACATTTAGCAAGCCTGGGACATTAGGGACATATGGGACATATGTGACATCTGGGACGCCTGGGACATTACGGACATATGGGACATATGAGACATTTGGGACGTCTGGGACGTTAGGTACATATGGGACATCTGGGACGTCTGGGACGTTAAGGACATATGGGACATCTAGGAAGTCTGGGACGTCTAGGACGTCTGGGACGTTAAGGACATATGGGACATTTAGAACGCCTGGGACAATAGGGACATATGGGACATCTGGGACGCCTGGGACATGAGGGACATATGGGACATATGGGACATCTGAGACGCCTGGAACGTTAGGGACATATAGGACATCTAGGACGTCTGGTACGTTAAGGACATATGGGACATCTAGGACGTCTGGGACGTCTGGGACGTTAAGGACATATGGGACATTTAGGACGCCTGGGACAATAGGGACATATGGGACATCTGGGACGCCTGGGACATTAGGGACATATGGAACATCTAAGACGCCTGGGACATTAGGGACATATGGCACATATGGGACATCTGGGACGTCGTGGACGTTAGGGACATATGGAACATCTAAGACGCCTGGGACAAGAGGGACATATGGGACATATGGGACATCTGGGACGTCTGGGACGTTAGGGAGATATAGGACATCTGGGACGTCTGGGACGTTAAGGACATATATGACACCTAGGACGTCTGGGACGTCTGGAACGTTAAGGACATATGTGACATTTAGTACGCCTTGGACATTAAAGACATATGGGACATATGGAACATCTGGGACGCCTGGGACATTAGGGACATATGAGACATAAGGGACATCTGGGACGTCTGGGACGTTAGGTACATATGGGACATCTGGGACGTCTGGGACGTTAAGGACATATGGGACATCTAGGACGTCTGGGACGTCTAGGACGTCTGGGACGTTAAGGACATATGGGACATTTAGAACGCCTGGGACAATAGGGACATATGGGACATCTGGGACGCCTGGGACATGAGGGACATATGGGACATATGGGTCATTTGAGACGCCTGGAACGTTAGGGACATATAGGACATCTAGGACGTCTGGTACGTTAAGGACATATGGGACATATGGGACATATGTGACATCTGGGACGCCTGGGACATTAGGGACATATGGGACATATGAGACATCTGGGACGTCTGGGACGTTAGGTACATATGGGACATCTGTGACGTCAGGGACGTTATGGACATATGGGACATTTAGGACGTCTGGGACGTTAGGGAAATATGGAACATCTAGGACGCATGGGACATTAGGGACATATTGGACATATGGGACATCTGGGACGTCTGGGACGTTAGGGACATATGGTACATCTGGGACCTCTGAAACGTTAAGGACATATGGGACATCTAGGACGTCTGGGACGTTAAGGACGTATGGGACATTTAGCAAGCCTGGGACATTAGGGACATATGGGACATATGTGACATCTGGGACGCCTGGGACATTAGGGACATATGGGACATATGAGACATCTGGGACGTCTGGGACGTTAGGTACATATGGGACATCTGGGACGTCTGGGACGTTAAGGACATATGGGACATCTAGGACGTCTGGGACGTCTAGGACGTCTGGGACGTTAAGGACATATGGGACATTTAGAACGCCTGGGACAATAGGGACATATGGGACATCTGGGACGCCTGGGACATGAGGGACATATGGGACATATGGGACATCTGAGACGCCTGGAACGTTAGGGACATATAGGACATCTAGGACGTCTGGTACGTTAAGGACATATGGGACATCTAGGACGTCTGGGACGTCTGGGACGTTAAGGACATATGGGACATTTAGGACGCTTGGGACAATAGGGACATATGGGACATCTGGGACGCCTGGGACATTAGGGACATATGGAACATCTAAGACGCCTGGGACATTAGGGACATATGGCACATATGGGACATCTGGGACGTCGTGGACGTTAGGGACATATGGAACATCTAAGACGCCTGGGACAAGAGGGACATATGGGACATATGGGACATCTGGGACGTCTGGGACGTTAGGGAGATATAGGACATCTGGGACGTCTGGGACTTTAAGGACATATATGACACCTAGGACGTCTGGGACGTCTGGAACGTTAAGGACATATGTGACATTTAGTACGCCTTGGACATTAAAGACATATGGGACATATGGAACATCTGGGACGCCTGGGACATTAGGGACATATGAGACATAAGGGACATCTGGGACGTCTGGGACGTTAGGTACATATGGGACATCTGGGACGTCTGGGACGTTAAGGACATATGGGACATCTAGGACGTCTGGGACGTCTAGGACGTCTGGGACGTTAAGGACATATGGGACATTTAGAACGCCTGGGACAATAGGGACATATGGGACATCTGGGACGCCTGGGACATGAGGGACATATGGGACATATGGGACATCTGAGACGCCTGGAACGTTAGGGACATATAGGACATCTAGGACGTCTGGTACGTTAAGGACATATGGGACATATGGGACATATGTGACATCTGGGACGCCTGGGACATTAGGGACATATGGGACATATGAGACATCTGGGACGTCTGGGACGTTATGTACATATGGGACATCTGGGACGTCTGGGACGTTAAGGACATATGGGACATCTAGGACGTCTGGGACGTCTAGGACGTCTGGGACGTTAAGGACATATGGGACATTTAGAACGCCTGGGACAATAGGGACATATGGGACATCTGGGACGCCTGGGACATGAGGGACATATGGGACATATGGGACATCTGAGACGCCTGGAACGTTAGGGACATATAGGACATCTAGGACGTCTGGTACGTTAAGGACATATGGGACATATGGGACATATGTGACATCTGGGACGCCTGGGACATTAGGGACATATGGGACATATGAGACATCTGGGACGTCTGGGACGTTATGTACATATGGGACATCTGGGACGTCTGGGACGTTAAGGACATATGGGACATCTAGGACGTCTGGGACGTCTAGGACGTCTGGGACGTTAAGGACATATGGGACATTTAGAACGCCTGGGACAATAGGGACATATGGGACATCTGGGACGCCTGGGACATGAGGGACATATGGGACATATGGGACATCTGAGACGCCTGGAACGTTAGGGACATATAGGACATCTAGGACGTCTGGTACGTTAAGGACATATGGGACATCTAGGACGTCTGGGACGTCTGGGACGTTAAGGACATATGGGACATTTAGGACGCCTGGGACAATAGGGACATATGGGACATATGGGACATCTGGGACGTCGTGGACGTTAGGGACATATGGAACATCTAAGACGCCTGGGACAATAGGGACATATGGGACATATGGGACATCTGGGACGTCGTGGACGTTAGGGACATATGGAACATCTAAGACGCCTGGGACATTAGGGACATATGGCACATATGGGACATCTGGGACGTCGTGGACGTTAGGGACATATGGAACATCTAAGACGCCTGGGACAAGAGGGACATATGGGACATATGGGACATCTGGGACGTCTGGGACGTTAGGGAGATATAGGACATCTGGGACGTCTGGGACGTTAAGGAGATATATGACACCTAGGACGTCTGGGACGTCTGGAACGTTAAGGACATATGTGATATTTAGTACGCCTTGGACATTAAAGACATATGGGACATATGGAACATCTGGGACGCCTGGGACATTAGGGACATATGAGACATAAGGGACATCTGGGACGTCTGGCACGTTAGGGACATATGGGACATCTGAGACGTTTGGGACGTTAAGGACATATGGAACATCTAAGACGTCTGGGACGTTAGGGACATATGGGACATCTGGGACGTCTGGGACGTTAGGGACATATGGGACATCTGGGACGTCTGGGACGTTAAGGACATATAGGACATCTACGACGTTAGGGACGTTTGGTACATATGGGACATCTAGGACGTCTGGGACGTCTGGGACGTTAGTGACATACGGGACAGCTGGGACGTCTGGGACGTTAAAGACATATGGGACATTTAAGACGTCTGGGACGTTAGGGACATATGGAACATCTAGGACGCCTGTTACATTAGGGACATATGGGACATATGGAACATCTAAAACGTCTGGGACTTTAGGCACATATTGGACATCCGGGACGTCTGGGACGTTAAAGACATATGGGAAATCTAGGACGTCTGGAATGTCTGGGACGTTAAGGACATATGGGACATTTAGGACGCCTGGGACATTAGGGACATATGGGACATATAGGACATCTGGGACGCCTGGGACATTAGGGACATATGGGACATCTGGCACGTCTGGGACGTCTGGGACGTTAGGGACATATAGGACGTTTGGGACGTTAGGGACATATGGGACATCTAGGTCGTCTGGGACTTCTGACACGTTAGGGACATACGGGACAGCTGGGACGTCTGGGACGTTATTGACATATGGGACATTTAGGACGTCTGGGACGTACGGGACATATGGAACATCTAGGACGCCAAGACATTAGTGACATATGGTACATATGGGACATCTGGGACGTCTGGGACGTTAGGGACATATGGGTCATCTGGGACGTCTGGGACTTTAAGGACATATGGGACATCTAGGACGCCTGGGACGTCTGGGACGTTAAGAACATATGGGGCATTTAAGACGCCTGGGAAATTAAGGACATATGGGACATATGGGCTATCTGGCACGCCTGGGACATTAGGGACATATGTGACATATGGGACATTTGGGACGTCTGGGACGTTAGGGACATATGGGACTTCTGGGACGTCTGGGACGTTAAGGACATATGGGACATCTAGGACGCCTGGGACGTCTGGGACGTTAAGAACATATGGGGCATTTAAGACGCCTGGGACATTAGGGACATATGGGCTATCTGGCACGCCTGGGACGTTAGGGACATATGGGACATACGGGACATCTGGGACGTCTGGGACGTTAGGGACATATGGAACATCTGGGACGTCTGGGACGTTAAGGACATATGGGACATCCAGGACGCCTGGGTGGTCTGGGACGTTAGGGACATATAGGACATCTAGGACATCTGCGACGTTAGGGACATATGAGACATCTAGGACGTCTGGGACGTCTGGGACGTTAGAAACATACGGGACAGCTGGGACGTCTGGGACGTTAGGAACGTAAGAGGCATTTAGGACGTCTGGGACGTTAGGGACATATGGAACATCTAAGACGCCTGGGACATTAGGGACATATGGGGCATATGGGACATCTGGGACGTCTGGGACGTTAGAGACATATGGGACATCTGGGATGTCTGGGACGTTAAGGACATATGGGACATCTAGGACGTCTGGGACGTCTGGGACGTTTGGGACGTTAAGGACATATGGGGCATTTAGGACGCATGGGACATTAGGGCATATGGGACATGTGGTACATCTGGGACGCCTGGGACAATAGGGACATATGGGACATGTGGGACATCTGGGACGTCTGGGACATTAGGGACATATAGGACATATGGGACATATGGGACATCTGGGACGTCTGGGACGTTAGGAACGTAAGGGACATTTAGGACGCCTGGGACATTAGGGACATATGGGACATATGTGACATCTGGGACGCCTGGACCATTAGGGACATATGGGACATAGAGACATCTGGGACGTCTGGGACGTTAGGTACATATGGGACATCTGGGACGTCTGGGACGTTAAAGACATATGGGACATCTAGGACGTCTGGGACGTCTAGGACGTCTGGGACGTTAAGGACATATGGGACATTTAGGACGCCTGGGACAATAGGGACATATGGGACATCTGGGACGCCTGGTACATGAGGGACATATGGGACATATGGGACATCTGGGACGCCTGGAACGTTAGGGACATATAGGACATCTAGGACGTCTGGGACGTTAAGGACATATGGGACATTTAAGACGCCTGCAACATTAGAGACATATGAAACATATGGGACATCTGCGACGTCTGGTACGTTAAGGACATATGGGACATCTAGGACGTCTGGGACGTCTGGGACGTTAAGGACATATGGGACATTTAGGACGCCTGGGACAATAGGGACATATGGGACATCTGGGACGCCTGGGACATTAGGGACATATGGAACATATGGGACATCTGGGACGTCGTGGACGTTAAGGATATATGGGTCATTTAGGACGTCTGGGACGTTAGGGACATATGGAACATCTAAGACGCCTGGGACATTAGGGACATATGGGACATATGGGACATCTGGGACGTCTGGGACGTTAGGGAGATATAGGACATCTGGGACGTCCGGGACGTTAAGGACATATATGACACCTAGGACGTCTGGGACGTCTGGAACGTTAAGGACATATGTGACATTTAGTACGCCTTGGACATTAAAGACATATGGGACATATGGAACATCTGGGACGCCTGGGACATTAGGGACATATGAGACATAAGGGACATCTGGGACGTCTGGCACGTTAGGGACATATGGGACATATGAGACGTCTGGGACGTTAAGGACATATGGGACTTCTAAGACGTCTGGGACGTTAGGGACATATGGGACATCTGGGACGTCTGGGACGTTAAGGACATATAGGACATCTACGACGTTAGGGACGTTTGGTACATATGGGACATCTAGGACGTCTGGGACGTCTGGGACGTTAGGGACATACGGGACAGCTGGGACGTCTGGGACGTTAAAGACATATGGGACATTTATAACGTCTGGGACGTTAGGGACATATGGAACATCTAGGACGCCTGTTACATTAGGGACATATGGGACATATGGAACATCTAAAACGTCTGGGACTTTAGGGACATATTGGACATCCGGGACGTCTGGGACGTTAAAGACATATGGGAAATCTAGGACGTCTGGAATGTCTGGGACGTTAAGGACATATGGGACATTTAGGACGCCTGGGACATTAGGGACATATGAGACATATAGGACATCTGGGACGCCTGGGACATTAGGGACATATGGGACATCTGGCACGTCTGGGACGTCTGGGACGTTAGGGACATATAGGACATCTAGGACGTTTGAGACGTTAGGGACATATGGGACATCTAGGTCGTCTGGGACTTCTGACACGTTAGGGACATACGGGACAGCTGGGACGTCTGGGACGTTAGGGACATATGGGACATTTAGGACGTCTGGGACGTACGGGACATATGGAACATCTAGGACGCCAAGACATTAGAGACATATGGTACATATGGGACATCTGGGACGTCTGGGACGTTAGGGACATATGGGACATCTGGGACGTCTGGGACGTTAAGAACATGTGGGGCATTTAAGACGCCTGGGACATTAGGGACATATGGGACATATGGGCTATCTGGCACGCCTGGGACATTAGGGACATATGTGACATATGGGACATTTGGGACGTCTGGGACGTTAGGGACATATGGGACATCTGGGACGTCTGGAACGTTAAGGACATATGGGACATCTAGGACGCCTGGGACGTTTGGGACGTTAAGAACATATGGGGCATTTAAGACGCCTGGGACATTAGGGACATATGGGACATATGGGACATATGGGCTATCTGGCACGCCTGGGACGTTAGGGACATATGGGACATATGGGACATCTGGGACGTTTGGGACGTTAGGGACATATGGGACATTTGGGACGTCTGGGACGTTAAGGACATATGGGACATCCAGGACGCCTGGGACGTCTGGGACGTTAGGGACATATAGGACATCTAGGACATCTGCGACGTTAGGGACATATGAGACATCTAGGACGTCTGGGACGTCTGGGACGTTAAGGACATATGGGACATCTAGGACGTCTGGGACGTTAGGAACGTAAGAGGCATTTAGGACGTCTGGGACGTTAGGGACATATAGAACATCTAAGACGCCTGGGACATTAGGGACATATGGGGCATATGGGACGTCTGGGACGTTAGAGACATATGGGACATCTGGGACGTCTGGCACGTTAAGGACATATGGGACATCTAGGACGTCTGGGACGTCTGGGACGTTTGGGACGTTAAGGACATATGGGACATTTAGGACGCCTGGGACATTAGGGCATATGGGACATCTGGTACATCTGGGACGCCTGGGACATTAGGGACATATGGGACATATGGAACATCTGGGACGTCTGGGACGTTAAGGACATATGGGACATCTAGATCGTCTGGGACGTCTGGACGTTAAGACCATATGGGACATTTAGGACGCCTGGGACAATAGGGACATATGGGACATGTGGGACATCTGGGACGTCTGGGACATTAGGGACATATAGGACATATGGGACATATGGGACATCTGGGACGTCTGGGACGTTAGGAACGTAAGGGGCATTTAGGACGTCTGGGACGTTAGGGACATATGGAACATCTAAGACGCCTGGGACATTAGGGACATATGGGACATCTGGGATGTCTGGGACGTTAGAGACATATGGGACATCTGGGACGTTAAGGACATATGGGACATCTAGGACGTCTGGGACGTCTGGGACGTTAAGGACATATGGGACATTTAGGACGCCTGGGACATTAGGGACATATGGGACATCTGGGACATCTGGGACGCCTGGGACATTAGGGACATATGAGACATATGGAACATCTGGGACGTCTGGGACGTTAAGGACATATGGGACATCTAGATAGTCTGGGACGTCTGGACGTTAAGGACATATGGGACATTTAGGACGCCTGGGACATTAGGGACATATGGGACATCTAGGACATCTGGGACGTCTGGGACGTTAAAGACATATAAGACATTTAGGACGCCAGAGACATTAGGGCCATATGGGACATATGGGTCATCTGGGACGCCTGGCACATTAGGGACATGTAGAACGTATAGGACATCTGGGGCGTCTGGGACTTCTGGGACGTTAGGGACATATAGGACATCTAGGACGTCTGGGACGTTTGGGACGTTAGGGACATACGGGACAGCTGTGACGTCAGGGACGTTATGGACATATGGGACATTTAGGACGTCTGGGACGTTAGGGAAATATGGAACATCTAGGACGCCTGGGACATTAGGGACATATTGGACATATGGGACATCTGGGACGTCTGGGACGTTAGGGACATATGGAACATCTGGGACCTCTGAAACGTTAAGGACATATGGGACATCTAGGACGTCTGGGACGTTAAGGACGTATGGGACATTTAGCAAGCCTGGGACATTAGGGACATATGGGACATATGTGACATTTGGGACGCCTGGGACATTAGGGACATTTGGGACATATGAGACATCTGGGACGTCTGGGACGTTAGGTACATATGGGACATCTGGGACGTCTGGGACGTTAAGGACATATGGGACATCTAGGACGTCTGGGACGTCTAGGACGTCTGGGACGTTAAGGACATATGGGACATTTAGAACGCCTGGGACAATAGGGACATATGGGACATCAGGGACGCTTGGGACATGAGGGACATATGGGACATATGGGACATCTGAGACGCCTGGAACGTTAGGGACATATAGGACATCTAGGACGTCTGGTACTTTAAGGACATATTGGACATCTAGGACGTCTGGGACGTCTGGGACGTTAAGGACATATGGGACATTTAGGACGCCTGGGACAATAGGGACATATGGGACATCTGGGACGCCTGGGACATTAGGGACATATGGAACATCTAAGACGCCTGGGACATTAGGGACATATGGCACATATGGGACATCTGGGACGTCGTGGACGTTAGGGACATATGGAACATCTAAGACGCCTGGGACAAGAGGGACATATGGGACATATGGGACATCTGGGACGTCTGGGACGTTAGGGAGATATAGGACATCTGGGACGTCTGGGACGTTAAGGACATATATGACACCTAGGACGTCTGGGACGTCTGGAACGTTAAGGACATATGTGACATTTAGTACGCCTTGGACATTAAAGACATATGGGACATATGGAACATCTGGGACGCCTGGGACATTAGGGACATATGAGACATAAGGGACATCTGGGACGTCTGGCACGTTAGGGACATATGGGACATCTGAGACGTTTGGGACGTTAAGGACATATGGAACATCTAAGACGTCTGGGACGTTAGGGACATATGGGACATCTGGGACGTCTGGAACGTTAGGGACATATGGGACATCTGGGACGTCTGGGACGTTAAGGACATATAGGACATCTACGACGTTAGGGACGTTTGGTACATATGGGACATCTAGGACGTCTGGGACGTTAGTGACATACGGGACAGCTGGGACGTCTGGGACGTTAAAGACATATGGGACATTTAAGACGTCTGGGACGTTAGGGACATATGGAACATCTAGGACGCCTGTTACATTAGGGACATATGGGACATATGGAACATCTAAAACGTCTGGGACTTTAGGGACATATTGGACATCCGGGACGTCTGGGACGTTAAAGACATATGGGAAATCTAGGACGTCTGGAATGTCTGGGACGTTAAGGACATATGGGACATATGTGACATCTGGGACGCCTGGACCATTAGGGACATATGGGACATATGAGACATCTGGGACGTCTGGGACGTTAGGTACATATGGGACATCTGGGACGTCTGGGACGTTAAAGACATATGGGACATCTAGGACGTCTGGGACGTCTAGGACGTCTGGGACGTTAAGGACATATGGGACATTTAGGACGCCTGGGACAATAGGGACATATGGGACATCTGGGACGCCTGGTACATGAGGGACATATGGGACATATGGGACATCTGGGACGCCTGGAACGTTAGGGACATATAGGACATCTAGGACGTCTGGGACGTTAAGGACATATGGGGCATTTAAGACGCCTGCAACATTAGAGACATATGAAACATATGGGACATCTGCGACGTCTGGTACGTTAAGGACATATGGGACATCTAGGACGTCTGGGACGTCTGGGACGTTAAGGACATATGGGACATTTAGGACGCCTGGGACAATAGGGACATATGGGACATCTGGGACGCCTGGGACATTAGGGACATATGGAACATATGGGACATCTGGGACGTCGTGGACGTTAAGGATATATGGGTCATTTAGGACGTCTGGGACGTTAGGGACATATGGAACATCTAAGACGCCTGGGACATTAGGGACATATGGGACATATGGGACATCTGGGACGTCTGGGACGTTAGGGAGATATAGGACATCTGGGACGTCTGGGACGTTAAGGACATATATGACACCTAGGACGTCTGGGACGTCTGGAACGTTAAGGACATATGTAACATTTAGTACGCCTTGGACATTAAAGACATATGGGACATATGGAACATCTGGGACGCCTGGGACATTAGGGACATATGAGACATAAGGGACATCTGGGACGTCTGGCACGTTAGGGACATATTGGACATATGAGACGTCTGGGACGTTAAGGACATATGGGACTTCTAAGACGTCTGGGACGTTAGGGACATATGGGACATCTGGGACGTCTGGGACGTTAAGGACATATAGGACATCTACGACGGTAGGGACGTTTGGTACATATGGGACATCTAGGACGTCTGGGACGTCTGGGACGTTAGGGACATACGGGACAGCTGGGACGTCTGGGACGTTAAAGACATATGGGACATTTATAACGTCTCGGACGTTAGGGACATATGGAACATCTAGGACGCCTGTTACATTAGGGACATATGGGACATATGGAACATCTAAAACGTCTGGGACTTTAGGGACATATTGGACATCCGGGACGTCTGGGACGTTAAAGACATATGGGAAATCTAGGACGTCTGGAATGTCTGGGACGTTAAGGACATATGGGACATTTAGGACGCCTGGGACATTAGGGACATATGAGACATATAGGACATCTGGGACGCCTGGGACATTAGGGACATATGGGACATCTGGCACGTCTGGGACGTCTGGGACGTTAGGGACATATAGGACATCTAGGACGTTTGAGACGTTAGGGACATATGGGACATCTAGGTCGTCTGGGACTTCTGACACGTTAGGGACATACGGGACAGCTGGGACGTCTGGGACGTTAGGGACATATGGGACATTTAGGACGTCTGGGTTTACGGGACATATGGAACATCTAGGACGCCAAGACATTAGAGACATATGGTACATATGGGACATCTGGGACGTCTGGGACGTTAGGGACATATGGGACATCTGGGACGTCTGGGACGTTAAGAACATATGGGGCATTTAAGACGCCTGGGACATTAGGGACATATGGGACATATAGGCTATCTGGCACGCCTGGGACATTAGGGACATATGTGACATATGGGACATTTGGGACGTCTGGGACGTTAGGGACATATGGGACATTTGGACGTCTGGAACGTTAAGGACATATGGGACATCTAGGACGCCTGGGACGTTTGGGACGTTAAGAACATATGGGGCAGTTAAGACGCCTGGGACATTAGGGACATATGGGACATATGGGCTATCTGGCACGCCTGGGACGTTAGGGACATATGGGACATATGGGACATCTGGGACGTTTGGGACGTTAGGGACATATGGGACATCTAGGACGTCTGGGACGTTAAGGACATATGGGACATCCAGGACGCCTGGGACGTCTGGGACGTTAGGGACATATAGGACATCTAGGACATCTGCGACGTTAGGGACATATGAGACATCTAGGACATCTGGGACGTCTGGGACGTTAAGGACATATGGGACATCTAGGACGTCTGGGACGTTAGGAACGTAAGAGGCATTTAGGACGTCTGGGACGTTAGGGACATATAGAACATCTAAGACGCCTGGGACATTAGGGACATATGGGGCATACGGGACATCTGGGACGTCTGGGACGTTAGAGACATATGGGACATCTGGGACGTCTGGCACGTTAAGGACATATGGGACATCTAGGACGTCTGGGACGTCTGGGACGTTTGGAACGTTAAGGACATATGGGACATTTAGGACGCCTATGACATTAGGGCATATGGGACATCTGGTACATCTGGGACGCCTGGAACATTAGGGACATATGGGACATATGGAACATCTGGGACGTCTGGGACGTTAAGGACATATGGGACATCTAGATCGTCTGGGACGTCTGGACGTTAAGACCATATGGGACATTTAGGACGCCTGGGACAATAGGGACATATGGGACATGTGGGACATCTGGGACGTCTGGGACATTAGGGACATATAGGACATATGGGACATATGGGACATCTGGGACGTCTGGGACGTTAGGAACGTAAGGGGCATTTAGGACGTCTGGGACGTTAGGGACATATGGAACATCTAAGACGCCTGGGACATTAGGGACATATGGGACATCTGGGATGTCTGGGACGTTAGAGACATATGGGACATCTGGGACGTTAAGGACATATGGGACATCTAGGACGTCTGGGACGTCTGGGACGTTAAGGACATATGGGACATTTAGGACGCCTGGGACATTAGGGACATATGGGACATCTGGGACATCTGGGACGCCTGGGACATTAGGGACATATGAGACATATGGAACATCTGGGACGTCTGGGACGTTAAGGACATATGGGACATCTAGATAGTCTGGGACGTCTGGACGTTAAGGACATATGGGACATTTAGGACGCCTGGGACATTAGGGACATATGGGACATCTGGGACGTCTGGGACGTTAAGGACATATAAAACATCTAGGACGTCTGGGATATTAGGGACATATGGGACATCTAGGACGTCTGGGACGTCTGGGACGTTATGGACATATGGGACATTTAGGACGCCTGGGACATTAGGGACATATGGGACATATAAGACATCTGGGACGTCTGGCACGTTAGGGACATATGGGACATCTGGGACGTCTGGGACGTTAAGGACATATGAGACATCTAGGACGTCTGGGTCGTCTGGGGCGTTAGGGACATACGGGACAGCTGGGACGTCTGGGACGGTATTGACATATGGGACATTTAGGACGTCTGGGACGTTAGGGCCGTATGGAACATCTGGGACGTCTGAAACGTTAAGGACATATGGGACATCTAGGACGTCTGGGACGTTAAGGACGTATGGGACATTTAGGACGCCTGGGAAATTAGGGACATATGGAACATATGTGACATCTGGGACGTCTTGGACGTTAGGGACATATGGGACACCTGGGACTTCTGGGACGTTAAAGACATATGGGACATCTACGACGTGTGGGACGTTAGGGACATATGGGACATCTAGGACGTCTGGGACGTCTGGGACGTTGAGGACATATGGGACATTTAGGACGCCTGGGACATTAAGGACATATGGGACATATGGGACATCTGGGACGTCTTGGACGTTAGGGACATATGGGACACCTGGGACGTCTGGGACGTTAAAGACATATGGGACATCTAGGACGTGTGGGACGTTAGGGACATATGGAACATCTGGGACGTCTGGGACGTCTGGGACGTTAAGGACGTATGGGACATTTAGGACATATGGGACATATGGGACATCTGGGACGTCTTGGACGTTAGGGACATATGGGACACCTGGGACGTCTGGGACGTTAAAGACATATGGGACATCTAGGACGTGTGGGACGTTAGGGACATATGGAACATCTGGGACGTCTGGGAAGTTAGGGACATATGGGACATTTAGGACGTCTGGGACGTTAAGGACATATGGAACATCTAGGACGCCTGGGATATTAGTGACATATAAGACATATGGGACATCTAGGACGTGTGGGACGTTAGGGACATATGGAACATCTGGGACGTCTGGGAAGTTAGGGACATATGGGACATCTAGGACGTCTGGGACGTCTGGGACGTTAAGGACATATGGGACATTTAGGACGCCTGGGACATTAAGGACATATGGGACATATGGGACATCTGGGACGTCTTGGACGTTAGGGACATATGGGACACCTGGGACGTCTGGGACGTTAAAGACATATGGGACATCTAGGACGTGTGGGACGTTAGGGACATATGGAACATCTGGGACGTCTGGGAAGTTAGGGACATATGGGACATTTAGGACGTCTGGGACGTTAAGGACATATGGAACATCTAGGACGCCTGGGATATTAGTGACATATAAGACATATGGGACATCTGGGACGTCTGGGACGTTAGGGACATATAGGACATCTAAGACGTCTGGGACGTCTGGGACGTTAGGAACATACGGGACAGCTGGGACGTCTGGGACGTTAGGGAATAATGGACATTTAGGACGTCTGGGACGTTAGGGACATATGGAATTTCTAGAACGCCTAGGACATTAGGGACATATGGGGCATCTGGGACGTCTGGAACGTTAGGGACATATGGGACATATGAGACACCTGGGACGTCTGGGACGTTAGGTACATATGGGACATCTGGGACGTTTGGGCCGTTAAGGACATATGTTACATCTAGGACGTCTGGGACGTCTGGGACGTTAAAGACATATGGGACATTTAGGACGCCTGGGACATTAGAGACATATGGGACATGGGACATCTAGGACGTCTGGGACGTCTGGGATGTTAAGGACATATGAGATATTTAGGACGCCTTGGACATTAGGGACATATGGGACATATGGGACATCTAGGACGTCTGGGACGTTAGGGACATATGTTACATATTGAACATCTGGGACGTCTGGGACGTTAGGGACATATGGGACATCTGGGACGTTTGGGACGTTAAAGACATATGGGACATCTATAACGTGTGGGACGTTAGGGACAAATGGAACATCTGGGACGTCTGGGAGGTTAGGGACATATGGGACATTTAGGAAGACTGGGACGGTTAGGGACATATGGGACATATAGGATATCTGGGACGTCTGGGACGTTAAGGACATATGAGACATTTAGGACGCCTGGGACATTAGGGACATATGGGACATATGGGACGTCTGGGACGTTAAGGACATATGGGACATCTATAACGTCTGGGACGTTAGGGACAAATGGAACATCTGGGACGTCTGGGACGTTAAGGACATATGGGACATTTAGGACGCCTGGGACGTTTAGGGACATATGGGACATATAGGATATCTGGGACGTCTGGGACGTTAAGGACATATGAGACATTTAGGACGCCTGGGACATTAGGGACATATGGGACATATGGGACGTCTGGGACGTTAAGGACATATGGGACATTTAGGACGCCTGGGACGTTAGGGACATATGGGACATATGGGACATCTGGGACGTCTGGGACGTTAAGGACATATGGGACATTTAGGACGCCTGGGACATTAGGGACATATGGGACATATGGGACGTCTGGGACGTTAAGGACATATGGGACATTTAGGACGCCTGGGACGTTAGGGACATATGGGACATATAGGATATCTGGGACGTCTGGGACGTTAAGGACTTATGGGACGTCTAGGACGTCTGGGACGTCTGGGACGTTAAGGACATATGGGACATCTAGGACGTCTAGGACGTTAGGGATATACGGGACAGCTGGCACGTCTGGGACGGTAGGGACATATAAGTCATTTAGGACGTTTGGAACGTTAGGAACATATGGAACATCTAGGACGCCTGGGACATTAGGGACATATGGGACATACGGGACATCTAGGACGTCTGGGACGCTAGGGACATATGGGACATCTGGGACGTCTGGAACGTTAAGAACATATGGGACATCTAGGACGTCTGGGACGTCTGGTACGTTAAGGACATATGGAACATTTAGGACGCCCGGGACATTAGGGACATATGGGACATATGCGACATCTGGGACGCCTGGGACATTAGGAACATATGGGACATATGGGACATCTGGGACGTCTGGGACGTCTGGGACGTTAGGGACATATAGGACATCTAGGACGTCTGGGACGTTAGGGACATATGAGACATCTAGGACGTCTGTGACGTTAAGGACATCTGGGACATCTAGGACGTCTGAGACGTTAAGGACATATGGGACATTTAGGACGCCTGGGACATTAGGGACATATGGGACATATGGAACATTTGGGACGTCTGGGACGTTAAGGACATATGGGACATCTAGGACGTCTGAGACGTTAAGGACATATGGGACATTTAGGACGCCTGGGACATTAGGGACATATGGGACATCTGGGACGTCTGGGACGTTACGGACATATTTGACATCTGGGACGTCTGGGACGTTAAGCACACATGGGGCATTTAGGACGTCTGGGACGCTAGGAACATATGGGACAGTTGGGACGTCTGGGACGTTAGGGACATATGAGACATCTGGGACGTCTGGGACGTTAAGGACATATAGGACATCTAGGATGTCTGGGACGTTAGGGACATATGGGACATCTAAAACTTCTGGGACGTCTGGAAGGTTAGAAACAAACGGGACAGCTGGGACGTCTGGGACATTAGGGACATATGGGACATTTAGGAAGTCTGGGACGTTAGGGACATTTGGAACATCTAGGACGCCTGGGACATTAGGGACATATGGGACATCTGGGACGTCTGAGACGTTAGGGACATATGGGACATCTAGGACGTCAGGGACGTTAAGGACATATGGGACATCTAGGACGTCTGGGACGTCTGGGACGTTAAAGACATATAGGACATTTAGGACGCCTGAGACATTAGGGCCATATGGGACATATGGGTCATTTGGGACGCCTGGGACATTAGGGACTTGTAGAACGTATAGGACATCTGGGGCGTCTGGGACTTCTGGGAAGTTAGGGACATATAGGACATCTAGGACGTCTGGGGCGTTAGGGATATATGGGACATCCAGGACGTCTGGGACGTTTGGGACGTTAGGGACATACGGGACAGCTGTGACGTCAGGGACGGTTTGGACTTAGGGGACATTTAGGACGTCTGGGACGTTAGGGAAATATGGAACATCTAGGACGCCTGGGACATTAGGGACATATTGGACATATGGGACATCTGGGACGTCTGGGACGTTAGGGACATATGGAACATCTGTGACCTCTGAAACGTTAAGGACATATGAGACATCTAGGACGTCTGGGACGTTAAGGACGTATGGGACATTTAGCAAGCCTGGGACATTACTGACATATGGGACATATGTGACATCTGGGACGCCTGGGACATTAGGGACATATGGGACATATGAGACATCTGGGACGTCTGGGACGTTAGGTACATATGGGACATCTGGGACGTCTGGGACGTTAAGGACATATGGGACATCTAGGACGTCTGGGACGTCTAGGACGTCTAGGACGTTAAGGATATATGGGACATTTAGGACGCCTGGGACAATAGGAACATATGGGACATCTGGGACGCCTGGGACATTAGGGACATATGGGACATATGGGACATCTGGGACGCCTGAAACGTTAGGGACATATAGGACATCTAGGACGTCTGGGACGTTAAGGACATATGGGACATTTAAGACGCCTGCAACATTAGAGACATATGAGACATATGGGACATCTGCGACGTCTGGTACGTTAAGGACATATGGGACATCTAGGACGTCTGGGACGTCTGGGACGTTAAGGACATATGGGACATTTAGGACGCCTGGGACAATAGGGACATATGGGACATCTGGGACGCCTGGGACATTAGGGACATATGGAACATTTAAGACGCCTGGGACATTAGGGACATATGGGACATATGGGACATCTGGGACGTCGTGGACGTTAAAGATATATGGGTCATTTAGGACGTCTGGGACGTTAGGGACATATGGAACATCTAAGACGCCTGGGACATTAGGGACATATGGTACATATGAGACATCTGGGACGTCTGCGACGTTAGGGAGATATAGGACATCTGGGACGTCTGGGACGTTAAGGACATATATGACACCTAGGACGTCTGGGACGTCTGGAACGTTAAGGACATATGGGACATTTAGTACGCCTTGGACATTAAAGACATATGGGACATATGGAACATCTGGGACGCCTGGGACATTAGGGACATATAAGACATAAGGGACATCTGGGACGCCTGGCACGTTAGGGACATATGGGACATCTGAGACGTCTGGGACGTTAAGGAAATATGGGACATCTAAGACGTCTGGGACGTTAGGGACATATGGGACATCTGGGACGTCTCGGACGTTAGGGACATATGGGACATCTAGAACGTCTGGGACGTTAAGGACATATAGGACATCTACGACGTTTGGGACGTTTGGTACATATGGGACATCTAGGACGTCTGGGACGTCTGGGACGTTAGGGACATACGGGACAGCTGGGACGTCTGGGACGTTAAAGACATATGGGACATTTAAGACGTCTGGGACGTTAGGGACATATGGAACATCTAGGACGCCTGTTACATTAGGGACATATGGGACATATGGAACATCTAAAACGTCTGGGACTTTAGGGACATATTGGACATCCGGGACGTCTGGGACGTTAAAGACATATGGGAAATCTAGGACGTCTGGAATGTCTGGGACGTTAAGGACATATGGGGCATCTAGGACGCCTGGGACATTAGGGACATATGGGATATCTGGCACGTCTGGGACGTCTGGGACGTTAGGGACATATAGGACATCTAAGACGTTTGGGACGGTAGGGACATATGGGACATCTAGGTCGTCTGGGACTTCTGACACGTTAGCGACATACGGGACAGCTGGGACGTCTGGGACGTTAGGGACATATGGGACATTTAGGACGTCTGGGACGTACGGGACATATGGAACATCTAGGACGCCAAGACATTTGAGACATATGGTACATATGGGACATCTGGGACGTCTGGGACGTTAGAGACATATGGGACATCTGGGACGTCTGGGACGTTAAGGACATATGGGACATCTAGGACGCCTGGGACATTAGGGACATATGGGACATATAGGCTATCTGGCACGCCTGGGACATTAGGGACATATGTGACATATGGGACATTTGGGACGTTTGGGACGTTAGGGACATATGGGACATCTGGGACGTCTGGGACGTTAAGGACATATGGGACATCTAGGACGCCTGGGACGTCTGGGACGTTAAGAACATATGGGGCATTTAAGACGCCTGGGACATTAGGGACATATGGGCTATCTGGCACGCCTGGGACGTTAGGGACATATGGGACATATGGGACATCTGGGACGTCTGGGACGTTAGGGACATATGGGACATCTGGGACGTCTGGGACGTTAAGGACATATGGGACATCCAGGACGCCTGGAACGTCTGGGACGTTAGGGACATATAGGACATCTAGGACATCTGCGACGTTATGGACATATGAGACATCTAGGACGTCTGGGACGTCTGGGACGTTAGGGACATACGGGACAGCTGGGACGTCTGGGACGTTAGGAACGTAAGAGGCATTTAGGACGTCTGGGACGTTAGGGACATATGGAACATCTAAGACGCCTGGGACATTAGGGACATATGGGGCATATGGGACATCTGGGACGTCTGGGACGTTAGAAACATATCGGACATCTAGGACGTCTGGGACGTCTGGGACGTTAGGGACATACGGGACAGCTGGGACGTCTGGGACGTTAGGAACGTAAGAGGCATTTAGGACGTCTGGGACGTTAGGGACATATGGAACATCTAAGACGCCTGGGACATTAGGGACATATGGGGCATATGGGACATCTGGGACGTCTGGGACGTTAGGGACATACGGGACAGCTGGGACGTCTGGGACGTTAGGAACGTAAGAGGCATTTAGGACGTCTGGGACGTTAGGGACATATGGAACATCTAAGACGCCTGGGACATTAGGGACATATGGGGCATATGGGACATCTGGGACGTCTGGGACGTTTGGGACGTTAAGGACATATGGGACATTTAGGACGCCTGGGACATTAGGGCATATGGGACATCTGGTACATCTGGGACGCCTGGGACATTAGGGACATATGAGACATGGAACATCTGGGACGTCTGGGACGTTAAGGACATATGGGACATCTAGATCGTCTGGGACGTCTGGACGTTAAGGACATATGGGACATTTAGGACGCCTGGGACAATAGGGACATATGGGACATGTGGGACATCTGGGACGTCTGGGACATTAGGGACATATAAGACATATGGGACATATGGGACATCTGGGACGTCTGGGACGTTAGGAACGTAAGGAGCATTTAGGACGTCTGGGACGTTAGGGACATATGGAACATCTAAGACGCCTGGGACATTAGGGACATATGGGACATATGGGACATCTGGGATGTCTGGGACGTTAGAGACATATGGGACATCTGGGACGTCTGGGACGTTACGGACATATGGGACATCTAGGACGTCTGGGACGTCTGGGACGTTAAGGACATATGAGACATTTAGGACGCCTGGGACATTAGGGACATATGGGACATCTGGGACATCTGGGACGCCTGGGACATTAGGGACATATGAGACATATGGAACATCTGGGACGTCTCGGACGTTAAGGACATATGGGACATCTAGATAGTCTGGGACGTCTGGACGTTAAGGACATATGGGACATTTAGGACGCCTGGGACATTAGGGACATATGGGACATATGGGACATTTAGGACGCCTGGGACATTAGGGACATATGGGACATATGGGACATAAGGGACATATGGGACATATGGGACATCTGGGACGTCTGGGACGTTAAGGAGATATAGTACATCTAGGACGTCTGAGACGTTAGGGACATATGGGACATCTAGGACATCTGGGACGTCTGGGACGTTAGGGACATACGGGACAGCTGGGACGTCTGGGACGTTAGGGACATACGGGACAGCTGGGATGTCTGGGACTTTAGGGACATATGGAACATTTAGGACGTCTGGGACGTTAGGGACATATGGAACATCTAGGACGTCTGGGACGTCTGGGACGTTAAGGACATATGGGACATCTAGGACGTCTGGGACGTTAGGAACGTAAGAGGCATTTAGGACGTCTGGGACGTTAGGGACATATAGAACATCTAAGACGCCTGGGACATTAGGGACATATGGGGCATACGGGACATCTGGGACGTCTGGGACGTTAGAGACATATGGGACATCTGGGACGTCTGGCACGTTAAGGACATATGGGACATCTAGGACGTCTGGGACGTCTGGGACGTTTGGGACGTTAAGGACATATGGGACATTTAGGACGCCTATGACATTAGGGCATATGGGACATCTGGTACATCTGGGACGCCTGGAACATTAGAGACATATGGGACATATGGAACATCTGGGACGTCTGGGACGTTAAGGACATATGGGACATCTAGATCGTCTGGGACGTCTGGACGTTAAGACCATATGGGACATTTAGGACGCCTGGGACAATAGGGACATATGGGACATGTGGGACATCTGGGACGTCTGGGACATTAGGGACATATAGGACATATGGGACATATGGGACATCTGGGACGTCTGGGACGTTAGGAACGTAAGGGGCATTTAGGACGTCTGGGACGTTAGGGACATATGGAACATCTAAGACGCCTGGGACATTAGGGACATATGGGACATCTGGGATGTCTGGGACGTTAGAGACATATGGGACATCTGGGACGTTAAGGACATATGGGACATCTAGGACGTCTGGGACGTCTGGGACGTTAAGGACATATGGGACATTTAGGACGCCTGGGACATTAGGGACATATGGGACATCTGGGACATCTGGGACGCCTGGGACATTAGGGACATATGAGACATATGGAACATCTGGGACGTCTGGGACGTTAAGGACATATGGGACATCTAGATAGTCTGGGACGTCTGGACGTTAAGGACATATGGGACATTTAGGACGCCTGGGACATTAGGGACATATGGGACATCTGGGACGTCTGGGACGTTAAGGACATATAAAACATCTAGGACGTCTGGGATATTAGGGACATATGGGACATCTAGGACGTCTGGGACGTCTGGGACGTTATGGACATATGGGACATTTAGGACGCCTGGGACATTAGGGACATATGGGACATATAAGACATCTGGGACGTCTGGCACGTTAGGGACATATGGGACATCTGGGACGTCTGGGACGTTAAGGACATATGAGACATCTAGGACGTCTGGGTCGTCTGGGGCGTTAGGGACATACGGGACAGCTGGGACGTCTGGGACGGTATTGACATATGGGACATTTAGGACGTCTGGGACGTTAGGGCCGTATGGAACATCTGGGACGTCTGAAACGTTAAGGACATATGGGACATCTAGGACGTCTGGGACGTTAAGGACGTATGGGACATTTAGGACGCCTGGGAAATTAGGGACATATGGAACATATGTGACATCTGGGACGTCTTGGACGTTAGGGACATATGGGACACCTGGGACTTCTGGGACGTTAAAGACATATGGGACATCTACGACGTGTGGGACGTTAGGGACATATGGGACATCTAGGACGTCTGGGACGTCTGGGACGTTGAGGACATATGGGACATTTAGGACGCCTGGGACATTAAGGACATATGGGACATATGGGACATCTGGGACGTCTTGGACGTTAGGGACATATGGGACACCTGGGACGTCTGGGACGTTAAAGACATATGGGACATCTAGGACGTGTGGGACGTTAGGGACATATGGAACATCTGGGACGTCTGGGAAGTTAGGGACATATGGGACATTTAGGACGTCTGGGACGTTAAGGACATATGGAACATCTAGGACGCCTGGGATATTAGTGACATATAAGACATATGGGACATCTGGGACGTCTGGGACGTTAGGGACATATAGGACATCTAAGACGTCTGGGACGTCTGGGACGTTAGGAACATACGGGACAGCTGGGACGTCTGGGACGTTAGGGAATAATGGACATTTAGGACGTCTGGGACGTTAGGGACATATGGAATTTCTAGAACGCCTAGGACATTAGGGACATATGGGGCATCTGGGACGTCTGGAACGTTAGGGACATATGGGACATATGAGACACCTGGGACGTCTGGGACGTTAGGTACATATGGGACATCTGGGACGTTTGGGCCGTTAAGGACATATGTTACATCTAGGACGTCTGGGACGTCTGGGACGTTAAAGACATATGGGACATTTAGGACGCCTGGGACATTAGAGACATATGGGACATGGGACATCTAGGACGTCTGGGACGTCTGGGATGTTAAGGACATATGAGATATTTTGGACGCCTTGGACATTAGGGACATATGGGACATATGGGACATCTAGGACGTCTGGGACGTTAGGGACATATGTTACATATTGAACATCTGGGACGTCTGGGACGTTAGGGACATATGGGACATCTGGGACGTTTGGGACGTTAAAGACATATGGGACATCTATAACGTCTGGGACGTTAGGGACAAATGGAACATCTGGGACGTCTGGGAGGTTAGGGACATATGGGACATTTAGGAAGACTGGGACGGTTAGGGACATATGGGACATATAGGATATCTGGGACGTCTGGGACGTTAAGGACATATGAGACATTTAGGACGCCTGGGACATTAGGGACATATGGGACATATGGGACGTCTGGGACGTTAAGGACATATGGGACATCTATAACGTCTGGGACGTTAGGGACAAATGGAACATCTGGGACGTCTGGGACGTTAAGGACATATGGGACATTTAGGACGCCTGGGACGTTTAGGGACATATGGGACATATAGGATATCTGGGACGTCTGGGACGTTAAGGACATATGAGACATTTAGGACGCCTGGGACATTAGGGACATATGGGACATATGGGACGTCTGGGACGTTAAGGACATATGGGACATTTAGGACGCCTGGGACGTTAGGGACATATGGGACATATGGGACATCTGGGACGTCTGGGACGTTAAGGACATATGGGACATTTAGGACGCCTGGGACATTAGGGACATATGGGACATATGGGACGTCTGGGACGTTAAGGACATATGGGACATTTAGGACGCCTGGGACGTTAGGGACATATGGGACATATAGGATATCTGGGACGTCTGGGACGTTAAGGACTTATGGGACGTCTAGGACGTCTGGGACGTCTGGGACGTTAAGGACATATGGGACATCTAGGACGTCTAGGACGTTAGGGATATACGGGACAGCTGGCACGTCTGGGACGGTAGGGACATATAAGTCATTTAGGACGTTTGGAACGTTAGGAACATATGGAACATCTAGGACGCCTGGGACATTAGGGACATATGGGACATACGGGACATCTAGGACGTCTGGGACGCTAGGGACATATGGGACATCTGGGACGTCTGGAACGTTAAGAACATATGGGACATCTAGGACGTCTGGGACGTCTGGTACGTTAAGGACATATGGAACATTTAGGACGCCCGGGACATTAGGGACATATGGGACATATGCGACATCTGGGACGCCTGGGACATTAGGAACATATGGGACATATGGGACATCTGGGACGTCTGGGACGTCTGGGACGTTAGGGACATATAGGACATCTAGGACGTCTGGGACGTTAGGGACATATGAGACATCTAGGACGTCTGTGACGTTAAGGACATCTGGGACATCTAGGACGTCTGAGACGTTAAGGACATATGGGACATTTAGGACGCCTGGGACATTAGGGACATATGGGACATATGGAACATTTGGGACGTCTGGGACGTTAAGGACATATGGGACATCTAGGACGTCTGAGACGTTAAGGACATATGGGACATTTAGGACGCCTGGGACATTAGGGACATATGGGACATCTGGGACGTCTGGGACGTTACGGACATATTTGACATCTGGGACGTCTGGGACGTTAAGCACACATGGGGCATTTAGGACGTCTGGGACGCTAGGAACATATGGGACAGTTGGGACGTCTGGGACGTTAGGGACATATGAGACATCTGGGACGTCTGGGACGTTAAGGACATATAGGACATCTAGGATGTCTGGGACGTTAGGGACATATGGGACATCTAAAACTTCTGGGACGTCTGGAAGGTTAGAAACAAACGGGACAGCTGGGACGTCTGGGACATTAGGGACATATGGGACATTTAGGAAGTCTGGGACGTTAGGGACATTTGGAACATCTAGGACGCCTGGGACATTAGGGACATATGGGACATCTGGGACGTCTGAGACGTTAGGGACATATGGGACATCTAGGACGTCAGGGACGTTAAGGACATATGGGACATCTAGGACGTCTGGGACGTCTGGGACGTTAAAGACATATAGGACATTTAGGACGCCTGAGACATTAGGGCCATATGGGACATATGGGTCATTTGGGACGCCTGGGACATTAGGGACTTGTAGAACGTATAGGACATCTGGGGCGTCTGGGACTTCTGGGAAGTTAGGGACATATAGGACATCTAGGACGTCTGGGGCGTTAGGGATATATGGGACATCCAGGACGTCTGGGACGTTTGGGACGTTAGGGACATACGGGACAGCTGTGACGTCAGGGACGGTTTGGACTTATGGGACATTTAGGACGTCTGGGACGTTAGGGAAATATGGAACATCTAGGACGCCTGGGACATTAGGGACATATTGGACATATGGGACATCTGGGACGTCTGGGACGTTAGGGACATATGGAACATCTGTGACCTCTGAAACGTTAAGGACATATGAGACATCTAGGACGTCTGGGACGTTAAGGACGTATGGGACATTTAGCAAGCCTGGGACATTACTGACATATGGGACATATGTGACATCTGGGACGCCTGGGACATTAGGGACATATGGGACATATGAGACATCTGGGACGTCTGGGACGTTAGGTACATATGGGACATCTGGGACGTCTGGGACGTTAAGGACATATGGGACATCTAGGACGTCTGGGACGTCTAGGACGTCTAGGACGTTAAGGACATATGGGACATTTAGGACGCCTGGGACAATAGGAACATATGGGACATCTGGGACGCCTGGGACATTAGGGACATATGGGACATATGGGACATCTGGGACGCCTGAAACGTTAGGGACATATAGGACATCTAGGACGTCTGGGACGTTAAGGACATATGGGACATTTAAGACGCCTGCAACATTAGAGACATATGAGACATATGGGACATCTGCGACGTCTGGTACGTTAAGGACATATGGGACATCTAGGACGTCTGGGACGTCTGGGACGTTAAGGACATATGGGACATTTAGGACGCCTGGGACAATAGGGACATATGGGACATCTGGGACGCCTGGGACATTAGGGACATATGGAACATTTAAGACGCCTGGGACATTAGGGACATATGGGACATATGGGACATCTGGGACGTCGTGGACGTTAAAGATATATGGGTCATTTAGGACGTCTGGGACGTTAGGGACATATGGAACATCTAAGACGCCTGGGACATTAGGGACATATGGTACATATGAGACATCTGGGACGTCTGCGACGTTAGGGAGATATAGGACATCTGGGACGTCTGGGACGTTAAGGACATATATGACACCTAGGACGTCTGGGACGTCTGGAACGTTAAGGACATATGGGACATTTAGTACGCCTTGGACATTAAAGACATATGGGACATATGGAACATCTGGGACGCCTGGGACATTAGGGACATATAAGACATAAGGGACATCTGGGACGCCTGGCACGTTAGGGACATATGGGACATCTGAGACGTCTGGGACGTTAAGGAAATATGGGACATCTAAGACGTCTGGGACGTTAGGGACATATGGGACATCTGGGACGTCTCGGACGTTAGGGACATATGGGACATCTAGAACGTCTGGGACGTTAAGGACATATAGGACATCTACGACGTTTGGGACGTTTGGTACATATGGGACATCTAGGACGTCTGGGACGTCTGGGACGTTAGGGACATACGGGACAGCTGGGACGTCTGGGACGTTAAAGACATATGGGACATTTAAGACGTCTGGGACGTTAGGGACATATGGAACATCTAGGACGCCTGTTACATTAGGGACATATGGGACATATGGAACATCTAAAACGTCTGGGACTTTAGGGACATATTGGACATCCGGGACGTCTGGGACGTTAAAAACATATGGGAAATCTAGGACGTCTGGAATGTCTGGGACGTTAAGGACATATGGGGCATCTAGGACGCCTGGGACATTAGGGACATATGGGATATCTGGCACGTCTGGGACGTCTGGGACGTTAGGGACATATAGGACATCTAAGACGTTTGGGACGGTAGGGACATATGGGACATCTAGGTCGTCTGGGACGTTAGGGACATATGGGACATTTAGGACGTCTGGGACGTACGGGACATATGGAACATCTAGGACGCCAAGACATTTGAGACATATGGTACATATGGGACATCTGGGACGTCTGGGACGTTAGAGACATATGGGACATTTAGGACGTCTGGGACGTACGGGACATATGGAACATCTAGGACGCCAAGACATTTGAGACATATGGTACATATGGGACATCTGGGACGTCTGGGACGTTAGAGACATATGGGACATCTGGGACGTCTGGGACGTTAAGGACATATGGGACATCTAGGACGCCTGGGACATTAGGGACATATGGGACATATAGGCTATCTGGCACGCCTGGGACATTAGGGACATATGTGACATATGGGACATTTGGGACGTTTGGGACGTTAGGGACATATGGGACATCTGGGACGTCTGGGACGTTAAGGACATATGGGACATCTAGGACGCCTGGGACGTCTGGGACGTTAAGAACATATGGGGCATTTAAGACGCCTGGGACATTAGGGACATATGGGCTATCTGGCACGCCTGGGACGTTAGGGACATATGGGACATATGGGACATCTGGGACGTCTGGGACGTTAGGGACATATGGGACATCTGGGACGTCTGGGACGTTAAGGACATATGGGACATCCAGGACGCCTGGAACGTCTGGGACGTTAGGGACATATAGGACATCTAGGACATCTGCGACGTTATGGACATATGAGACATCTAGGACGTCTGGGACGTCTGGGACGTTAGGGACATACGGGACAGCTGGGACGTCTGGGACGTTAGGAACGTAAGAGGCATTTAGGACGTCTGGGACGTTAGGGACATATGGAACATCTAAGACGCCTGGGACATTAGGGACATATGGGGCATATGGGACATCTGGGACGTCTGGGACGTTAGAAACATATCGGACATCTAGGACGTCTGGGACGTCTGGGACGTTAGGGACATACGGGACAGCTGGGACGTCTGGGACGTTAGGAACGTAAGAGGCATTTAGGACGTCTGGGACGTTAGGGACATATGGAACATCTAAGACGCCTGGGACATTAGGGACATATGGGGCATATGGGACATCTGGGACGTCTGGGACGTTAGGGACATACGGGACAGCTGGGACGTCTGGGACGTTAGGAACGTAAGAGGCATTTAGGACGTCTGGGACGTTAGGGACATATGGAACATCTAAGACGCCTGGGACATTAGGGACATATGGGGCATATGGGACATCTGGGACGTCTGGGACGTTAGAAACATATCGGACGTCTGGGACGTCTGGGACGTTTGGGACGTTAAGGACATATGGGACATTTAGGACGCCTGGGACATTAGGGCATATGGGACATCTGGTACATCTGGGACGCCTGGGACATTAGGGACATATGAGACATGGAACATCTGGGACGTCTGGGACGTTAAGGACATATGGGACATCTAGATCGTCTGGACGTCTGGACGTTAAGGACATATGGGACATTTAGGACGCCTGGGACAATAGGGACATATGGGACATGTGGGACATCTGGGACGTCTGGGACATTAGGGACATATAAGACATATGGGACATATGGGACATCTGGGACGTCTGGGACGTTAGGAACGTAAGGAGCATTTAGGACGTCTGGGACGTTAGGGACATATGGAACATCTAAGACGCCTGGGACATTAGGGACATATGGGACATATGGGACATCTGGGATGTCTGGGACGTTAGAGACATATGGGACATCTGGGACGTCTGGGACGTTACGGACATATGGGACATCTAGGACGTCTGGACGTCTGGGACGTTAAGGACATATGAGACATTTAGGACGCCTGGGACATTAGGGACATATGGGACATCTGGGACATCTGGGACGCCTGGGACATTAGGGACATATGAGACATATGGAACATCTGGGACGTCTCGGACGTTAAGGACATATGGGACATCTAGATAGTCTGGGACGTCTGGACGTTAAGGACATATGGGACATTTAGGACGCCTGGGACATTAGGGACATATGGGACATATGGGACATTTAGGACGCCTGGGACATTAGGGACATATGGGACATATGGGACATAAGGGACATATGGGACATATGGGACATCTGGGACGTCTGGGACGTTAAGGAGATATAGTACATCTAGGACGTCTGAGACGTTAGGGACATATGGGACATCTAGGACATCTGGGACGTCTGGGACGTTAGGGACATACGGGACAGCTGGGACGTCTGGGACGTTAGGGACATACGGGACAGCTGGGATGTCTGGGACTTTAGGGACATATGGAACATTTAGGACGTCTGGGACGTTAGGGACATATGGAACATCTAAGACGCCTCGGACATTAGAGACATATGGGACATATAGGACATCTGGGACGTCTGGGACGTTAGGGACATAAGAGACATCTGGGACATCTGGGACGTTAATGACATATGGGACATCTAGGACGTCTGGGACGTCTGGGACGTTAAGGACATATGGGACATTTAGGACGCCTGGGACATTAGGGGCATATGGGACATCTGGAACGCCTGGGAGATTAGGGACATATGGGACATATGGGACATCTGGGACGTCTGGGACGTTAGGAACATATGAGATATCTGGGACGTTTGGGACGTTAAGGACACATGGGTCATTTAGGACGCCTGGGACATTAGGGACATATGGGACATCTGGGACGTCTGGGACCTTAAGGACGTTTGGGACATCTAGGACGTCTGGGACGTCTGGGACGTTAAGGACATATGGGACATTTAGGACGCCTGGGACATTAGGGACATATGGGACATATAAAACATATGGGACATCTGGGACGTCTGGGACGTTAGGGACATATGGGACATCTGGGACGTCTGAGACGTTAAAGACACATGGGTCATTTAGGACGCCTGGGACATTAGGGACATATGGGACATATGGGACATCTGGGACGTCTGGGACCTTAAGGACATTTGGGACATCTAGGACGTCTGGGACGTCTGGGACGTTAAGGACATATGGCACATTTAGGACGCCTGGGACATTAGGGACATATGGGACATATGAAACATATGGGACATCTGGGACGTCTGGGACGTTAGGGACATATGGGACATCTAGGACGTCGGGGACGCTAGGATCATATGGGACATCTGGGACGTCTGGGACGTTAGGGACATATGAGACATCTGGGACGTCTGGAACGTTAGGGACATATAGGACATCCAGGACGTCTGGGACGTTAGAGACATATGGGACATCTAGAACGTCTGGGACGTCTGGAACGTTAGAAACATACGGGACAGCTGGGACGTCTGGGACATTAGGGACATATGGGACATTTAGGACGCCTGGGACATTAGGGACATATGGGACATCTGGGACGTCTGAGACGTTAGGGACATATGGGACATCTAGGACGTCTGGGACGTCTAGGACGTCTGGGACGTTAAGGACATATGGGACATTTAAAACGCCTGGGACAATAGGGACATATGGGACATCTGGGACGCCTGGGACATGAGGGACATATGGGACATCTGAGACGCCTGGAACGTTAGGGACATATAGGACATCTAGGACGTCTGGTACGTTAAGGACATATGGGACATCTAGGACGTCTGGGACGTCTGGGACGTTAAGGACATATGGGACATTTAGGACGCCTGGGACAATAGGGACATATGGGACATCTGGGACGCCTGGGACATTAGGGACATATGGAACATCTAAGACGCCTGGGACATTAGGGACATATGGCACATATGGGACATCTGGGACGTCGTGGACGTTAGGGACATATGGAACATCTAAGACGCCTGGGACAAGAGGGACATATGGGACATATGGGACATCTGGGACGTCTGGGACGTTAGGGAGATATAGGACATCTGGGACGTCTGGGACGTTAAGGACATATATGACACCTAGGACGTCTGGGACGTCTGGAACGCTAAGGACATATGTGACATTTAGTACGCCTTGGACATTAAAGACATATGGGACATATGGAACATCTGGGACGCCTGGGACATTAGGGACATATGAGACATAAGGGACATCTGGGACGTCTGGGACGTTAGGTACATATGGGACATCTGGGACGTCTGGGACGTTAAGGACATATGGGACATCTAGGACGTCTGGGACGTCTAGGACGTCTGGGACGTTAAGGACATATGGGACATTTAGAACGCCTGGGACAATAGGGACATATGGGACATCTGGGACGCCTGGGACATGAGGGACATATGGGACATATGGGACATCTGAGACGCCTGGAACGTTAGGGACATATAGGATATCTAGGACGTCTGGTACGTTAAGGACATATGGGACATATGGGACATATGTGACATCTGGGACGCCTGGGACATTAGGGACATATGGGACATATGAGACATCTGGGACGTCTGGGACGTTAGGTACATATGGGACATCTGGGACGTCTGGGACGTTAAGGACATATGGGACATCTAGGACGTCTGGGACGTCTAGGACGTCTGGGACGTTAAGGACATATGGGACATTTAGAACGCCTGGGACAATAGGGACATATGGGACATCTGGGACGCCTGGGACATGAGGGACATATGGGACATATGGGACATCTGAGACGCCTGGAACGTTAGGGACATATAGGACATCTAGGACGTCTGGTACGTTAAGGACATATGGGACATCTAGGACGTCTGGGACGTTAAGGACATATGGGACATTTAGGACGCCTGGGACAATAGGGACATATGGGACATCTGGGACGCCTGGGACATTAGGGACATATGGAACATCTAAGACGCCTGGGACATTAGGGACATATGGCACATATGGGACATCTGGGACGTCGTGGACGTTAGGGACATATGGAACATCTAAGACGCATGGGACAAGAGGGACATATGGGACATATGGGACATCTGGGACGTCTGGGACGTTAGGGAGATATAGGACATCTGGGACGTCTGGGACGTTAAGGACATATATGACACCTAGGACGTCTGGGACGTCTGGAACGTTAAGGACATATGTGACATTTAGTACGCCTTGGACATTAAAGACATATGGGACATATGGAACATCTGGGACGCCTGGGACATTAGGGACATATGAGACATAAGGGACATCTGGGACGTCTGGCACGTTAGGGACATATGGGACATCTGAGACGTTTGGGACGTTAAGGACATATGGAACATCTAAGACGTCTGGGACGTTAGGGACATATGGGACATCTGGGACGTCTGGGACGTTAGGGACATATGGGACATCTGGGACGTCTGGGACGTTAAGGACATATAGGACATCTACGACGTTAGGGACGTTTGGTACATATGGGACATCTAGGACGCCTGTTACATTAGGGACATATGGGACATATGGAACATCTAAAACGTCTGGGACTTTAGGGACATATTGGACATCCGGGACGTCTGGGACGTTAAAGACATATGGGAAATCTAGGACGTCTGGAATGTCTGGGACGTTAAGGACATATGGGACATTTAGGACGCCTGGGACATTAAGGACATATGGGACATATAGGACATCTGGGACGCCTGGGACATTAGGGACATATGGGACATCTGGCACGTCTGGGACGTCTGGGACGTTAGGGACATATAGGACATCTAGGACGTTTGGGACGTTAGGGACATATGAGACATCTAGGTCGTCTGTTACTTCTGACACGTTAGGGACATACGGGACAGCTGGGACGTCTGGGACGTTATTGACATATGGGACATTTAGGACGTCTGGGACGTACGGGACATATGGAACATCTAGGACGCCAAGACATTAGTGACATATGGTACATATGGGACATCTGGGACGTCTGGGACGTTAGGGACATATGGGTCATCTGGGACGTCTGGGACTTTAAGGACATATGGGACATCTAGGACGCCTGGGACGTCTGGGACGTTAAGAACATATGGGGCATTTAAGACGCCTGGGAAATTAGGGACATATGGGACATATGGGCTATCTGGCACGCCTGGGACATTAGGGACATATGTGACATATGGGACATTTGGGACGTCTGGGACGTTAGGGACATATGGGACATCTGGGACGTCTGGGACGTTAAGGACATATGGGACATCTAGGACACCTGGGACGTCTGGGACGTTAAGAACATATGGGCATTTAAGACGCCTGGGACATTAGGGACATATGGGACATATGGGCTATCTGGCACGCCTGGGACGTTAGGGACATATGGGACATACGGGACATCTGGGACGTCTGGGACGTTAAGGACATATGGGACATCCAGGACGCCTGGGTGGTCTGGGACGTTAGGGACATATAGGACATCTAGGACATCTGCGACGTTAGGGACATATGAGACATCTAGGAAGTCTGGGACGTCTGGGACGTTAGAAACATACGGGACAGCTGGGACGTCTGGGACGTTAGGAACGTAAGAGGCATTTAGGACGTCTGGGACGTTAGGGACATATGGAACATCTAAGACGCCTGGGACATTAGGGACATATGGGGCATATGGGACATCTAGGACGTCTGGGACGTTAGAGACATATGGGACATCTGGGACGTCTGGGACGTTAAGGACATATGGGACATCTAGGACGTCTGGGACGTCTGGGACGTTTGGGACGTTAAGGACATATGGGACATTTAGGACGCATGGGACATTAGGGCATATGGGACATCTGGTACATCTGGGACGCCTGGGACATTAGGGACATATGAGACATATGGAACATCTGGGACGTCTGGGACGTTAAGGACATATGGGACATCTAGATCGTCTGGGACGTC